>PVKU01003390.1:137794-180723 GCA_004027475.1 Anoura caudifer | reverse complement strand
GAGGGTGGGTGGGGATGAGTAGGGCAGAGTGGAAAAAGTAGGGGAGGAAATGGAGAGAACTGTACTGGAACAACAATAAAAAAATAAACATGAAAAAAGAAAGTAGATTCAAATAGAAAAAACAGTTAGATTGTATTGAACACTGTGGTTCACCACCCAGGACCCACAGAGCACTAAGATATTTATGGGTCCATCTCCTGGATTGTTGATGGTTTATGTCTAGTAGTTTGATAATTGCTTTCTGCCAAGGGGTAACGCTTTGCCAAATTCACTAGCCCTTCCTGAGGGCAGCCTTTCTCCTGGCTTTGATTCAGCTCCAGTCTGAAGGGCCAGCTCCCAGCTCCTTAGGATTAGCTGAAGTCTCTGTTGCAACTGTATCCCAGTTTAACATCTCCCTCTGTTCAATTCTGCTATTCTACACCCCTTCATAAATGTCATTTTCAGGACTGTATGCCAGTAATCCTCAAGCATAGAAATCTCAAAGCCTGAGTTTACTTTCTGGAGAATGTGACCAAAGACAGTTTCTCTTATAACTTGCTCCTGTCAATTTATTTATTGCATGTGATAGACAGAATAATGATCCCTCCCCCCAAATTTCTACATCCCAATCCCCAGAACCTGTAAATGTGTTATCTTACATGGTAAAAGGGACGTTACGGATGTTATTAAATTACAAAAGATTATCCTGGATTATCTAGTTGGATTCAATTAAATCACAAAGGTCTTTATAATAAGGAGGCAGGGAGGTCAAAGGCAGGAGTTGGGACACTGGAAGCAGAGGTTGGAGTGATATGCTTCAAAGATGCGAGATATGGCCATGAGCCAAGGAACTCAGGGAGCCTCTGAAAGACAGAGAACTCAAGGAAACAGATTCTTCCCTGAAACCTCTAGAAGGAACATAACCTTGCTAAATTTTCATGTTAGACTTCTGACTTCCAGTTATTTAATAGAATAAATTTGTATTTTCTTACTGCACCTATAGGAGACAAATGTAACATGGTAATATGCTTTGTTTTCAAATTCATTCAGCATGTCTGTATTGGTTATTTGTACTCACAGTAATTATGTGGTCAAATTAGAGAAAATACATATGAGAAATTAAGTATCTCTCTCTGTGATATGTGAGATGCTTAAAAACATCAAACCACAGGATACACAGCTCAACTTTTCATTACTTAAATATTATATTCTATGATACTTCTTTCAAATAATTAAATGTTGCAAATTATGTTTTATATTTGATTTGGAGTATCTTCCAGTTATGATTATTTGGACAGCCAAGGCCAGAACAATCAAGACAGTTGGCTTTGTTATAGTAGGAAAATCTTGGCCAAAGGGCCATAGAAATTTTAGTTCCAGTCTAGAGTTAGTTTTGTGACCTTACCAGTGTGAGTCATTTTTTTTTCATCTCTATACAGAAAAGTTCATTAAAAATAGCAAAAATAATTGCAGCTGGCAGTTTTGAGTGCTTTGCACCAGAAATCACGCTAATCATTTTCCATGTATTACCTTATCTAGACCTGTGAATAGCAGATGGGAATAAATGGCTTCCTAGGATTAATTTAAGAATAAATGACTATATATCAAGCAAAATGCTTGGCATCCAAGTTGTGTTTGGTCACTTGGAATTCCTATACCTTTCCATATACCCACCTCCAGAAATGTCAGAAATTCCAAGAGAAAAAGAAAAACAGTCTTTTGGTTTCCAGAGAGAGAAGTGAAAGATGAGTTGATACTTGGTCCTTACATGAGAAATGGCCCTCACAGGATGGCACTCATCCCCTATGAAGGTAAAGATGTCTGTGGTCCAGCTTGGAGGGGAAAATAGTAGCGATACTGATATATTTTTTCTTTCCACAGTAAACCAAGTGCTATCTCTGTTGAAGGTAACAATACACTGAACCATCAATAATTTTTATGACTATCTCTTTAAAAGCATGTTTTCTGTGCAAATTATTTGACTTTTCCATTGTGCAAAGAGCAGCCTTAGAAAATACAATATTTTGATAAATGTTGCTCACATTCTTCACTGACATGCTTCTTTGAGTTTCTCTTTTTTTGTCCATTGTTGTTATTTATTGAAATTTATTTTGGCTTTTAAAATATTATTGATAAATATATAATGTGCTTAAATATATATATTTCTTTGATAACCCTTACTGCTCAATTTACTAAAAATGGTAATATTATTTATGTCTTCTAATTTCAAACCTGTATTACATTGAAAGAACATCCAATCTTTCTAGATATTATAAATTCATAATTCAGGATACTTTTATAATTCAGACAAAAGTTTATCTCTGTTAAGATGGAATTCTCCACCCACTTTCCACCTTATTCTGAAAATCCATTTAATTTGTAGTCCTAGCTGTTTGTATGTTTCCTAATTCAAACATCTATCTTTGAGTGGAGTTGGACTTCTATTCATGTCAACTGAAACCTGAATACTAGAAGAAAACATTTCATATCCTCAAGCCATGACTCTGCCTAGATCAGATGATAAGTGGGGCATCACTTTAAAAAAAAACAGCTCAGGTTCTTATTTATTCAAAGATCTCCCAATATAAGAGTCAAAAAGAGGATATGTCTTGGCCCAGGAGCAGCGGGTAAAGATGAGAGGGAAGATAAAAGGAGATTTAGCTAAGTGAAATAAGCCAGTTGGTAAAAGACAAATACTATATCATCTGACTTATATGTGGAGTCTAATGAATGAAATAAACTAACATGCAAAATACAGCCAGAGGCATAGAAACATGGAACAGACTGACAGCTATAAGAGGGGGAATGGAGAGGTGGGGACTGGTTGAAAGAAGGTGAAGGGATTAGTCAAAGAACATGTATGCATGACCCAGAGCCATGGACAACAGTGTGGGAATTGACTGTGGGAAAAGGAGGTGGACACGGGGGAAGGGGAACAAAAGGGGAAGAATTGGGACAACTGTAATAGCATAAACAATACAATATTTAGATTAAAAAGCAAAAAACCCGTACTTTGTAGAAAAAATAACTGAAAAAGATTTTGAGGAACAAAGAAAAGTCAAAATGAGAAGTAAGGGCTTGGAGCCTAGTAAATGCATTTTCTTTCAAACCCAACCCAGTTATATAGGTTGCTTCTGCTGCTAATGAGAAGCTCTATTAATAATGATAATCTTGATGATAATATGAGCATTATGTGCCATTCATCAAACATCTGCTGTTTGGACAACACTTTCTGCTAAATGGTTAATACCCATTATGACATTTAGTCTATGGAACATGTGCTCAAGCATCATACTATTTTTATGCATAAGAAAACCGAAGCAGTTTGAGAAACATAAAATAAGTTGTGGAAGTCACACAGCTAGTAATATTTGGAGCCAAGATGCAAACTCATTACCCAAACTTGAACTCATTCTATTATATGAAAATGCCTCCTAGACTTTTAATTTCAATCATCGTATGTGCATTGCACCCTGGTCTTCTATTTTTAGTTAAAACTAATTGTAATAGCAACACTAAAACATATAAAGCAAACATAAAAAATACTCCATAAATCTAAAGGAAATATTTTTTCTTTTCTTGTGTATGTATTTTACTATAGCCATAGTAACAGATACAACATTGAAATCCTTTTTTATAAACTTTAATTTTGAGTACATTTTATTGCTTATGCTATTACAGTTGTCCCATTTTTTTCTCCTTTTCATCTTCCTCTTCCCTGCACACCCCTCACTCAAGCATTCACCTTCTTAGTTCATGTCCATGGGTAGTACATATAAGTTCTTTGGCTTCTCTATTTCCTATACTATTCTTAACCTCCCCCTGTCTATTTGATACCTACCAATTACATTTCTATTCTCTGTACCTTTTCCCCCATTCTTCCCCTCCTCTTCCCTGCTAATAACCCTCCAAGTGATTTCCATTTCTGTGATTCTGTTCCTGTTCTAGTTGTGTGCTTAGTTTGTTTTTTCAGGTTTAGTTGTTGATAATTATGACTTTGCTGTCATTTTAGTGTTCATAGTTTTGATATTGTTTTTCTTAGATAAGTCCCTTTAATGTTTCATTTAATAAGGGCTTGGTGATGATGAACTCCTTTAACTTGACCTTATCTGAGAAGCACTTGATCTGCCCTTCCATTCTAAATGATAGCTGTGCTAGATAGAGTAATCTTGGGTGTAGGTCCTTGCCTTTCATGACTTGGAATACTTCTTGCCTGTAAGGTTTCTTTTGATATAGCAGCTGATAGTCTCATGGGAACTTCTTTATAGGTAACTCTCTTTTTTTCTTGCCATTTTTAAGATTCTCTCCTTGTCTCTAATCTTGGGTAATTTAATTATGATGTGTCTTGGTGTGTTCCTCCTTGGGTTCAATTTCTTTGGGACTCTCTGAGCTTCTTGGACTTCTATGTTTTGAACTCTGTATCTGATAGGTCGGCTATCTCAAGTTCTTTTTCCAGAGTTTTCATCTGTTCTTTCCTTTGGGCCATATTTCTTTGCCTTGGCACACCTGCCATGTTGTAAGGGGTGGAGCTTTAGCTATTTGCCAAGGTGGGGCATCCCATTTTGCTGCATTGTTGCACTGTATGTGGGGGAGGGGTCAGAGAGGGAACAGTACAGCTTGCTCAGCTCTCCCACTTTCAGTCACTCCCCCCTCAGCTCCCCACAAGTAGATTGAGCCCATTGGGGTGCTACCCTGATGCTGATTCCCAGGTGGGAATGTTCTAGGACCCCATGGACCCCTCCCACAGACTCTTCCACGAGACAGGCAGTTTCTCCCACTTCTGCAACCCCCACAGGTTTTAACAGCCAGAAGTTTTGAATATTTCCTATAGGTTGCATGGTTTGTCTCAATCTCCAGTTGTTCCTTCTGGCTTATCTGCATATGAATGTGGCCACCCTGTCTGCCTGCTGTAGCCTCATTGCAAGTTCTTTCAGCCTGGCTGCCCATCTCTGCCCTTCCTACAGGTCTGGATGAATTTTTTTTAATCTCCTTGATTGTTGTACTTCAATACAGTTTGATTTTCAGGCAGTTCTGGTTGTTTTTTATTTTTAAATTGGTTGTTATCCTTTGTTTTGTTTTGTGAGGAAATGAAGTATATCTACCTACGCCTCCATCTTGGTTGAAAGCTGAGCAAAATTAGTATTTTTTAATGTTTCCTTATTTCATACACATTTTTCATTTGTTTTCTTTAGTATTGTTTGTTCTGAGATACTTTTCCTAGGTAGCTGTGGTCATGCTGAGTGTCAGAAGGGTGATGAAGATTAAGCTATTTAAAGATTATTTCAAATCTAATTTTATACAAATCATGGTTTAGCACACAGTGGGAAAATAACATATTTTGAACTTACATAGACATGCCAACTGGCATAACTGTTATTGAAAAGACTAATCGATTACTTTGCTAAGTAGAAGCAGGCTCCATTTGTGCAGCACAGACACCGGCTGATGGAGGCTGGCGCGTGGCCTCCCACAGCCATCGTCCCTGTGGCATGCCAGGCCTTCTCCAGCTCTCACCACTGTAACCTCTGGTGCTTTTGACTGAGGCCTCAGAATAAATTATGAAGTTATTATCCATTCAAGAAAATATAAAAGAAATTCAGAATTTTTGTGTGTTTTGTTGTTGTTTTGTGGTAGGATGATTTAGGGGAAAGTAGCAGTGCAAATTTGATTTTAAAAGTGTAAGTTTGAGGCACTTACTTGTCACTGAGGAACACAAAGAAATAATGTTTGGAATGAAGGAAATTGGAGAAGAAATAGTTGATGGATAGGGGTGGTGTCTTGTGCTGGACATTGTCTCTCACACAGGGCCTGATCATGTTTGGTGTATGGTGGGCACACAAAGCTTAATGTGTGGTTGACTATAAATGCAGTGAGCTAATAAACATTACAGTGGCTCTAAAAATTCCTTAAATCCATTTTTTATATATAAACTAAATTTCCTGTTTGTATGAGGTTAAAATAGGATAGGAAACAGATACACAGGCCAGAACTTCATGATGTCTGTACTTCTCCTTCTATAACCACTACTCATGTTGGTTACGGACTCCAAGACTCCAGTAGGGAGAAATCAATCTGGGTTGAGTTACAGATTAGCCTTGGCACCTATGCTACCTTCTGTTCCATTCTGTGAGCTGTGATACCATGTGCCATGATTGGGTGTTCTGGATGGTTCTGATTTTGAGAATACTATTGTATTCATATGTGTCTGATCTTATAGCTTGTTTTTTATAATAGAAAATGGAATAACCACACAATCAGAGACCAAAATAGACCTTAAAATTCATCTAGCTCACTCCCCTCATTAAGTTTTAAAATTAAGTTCAAGATGAATTGAGAAACCCAATATAAAACAGTAAGTTATTGAGTTTAACTATAAATTAATTTTTAAAACTCATTAAAGAACTAGGTAAATCATAGTAAAAGAATATAAAATAAGAACACTACATAGACCTAGCCTCAAGGTACTTATTCATGCTAAGTGTTCTTAAGATAGTAAGAATAAAAACTGCTTGATAATACCGAACATAGGGCTAAGGAACAAAAGAAAGGTTGAACAAAATGATGGAGGTTTGTACAGTTTGGAAGATAGAAAAAGTTGATTAAAACTAGGGTACAAATTATCTTGAACGTCAGACTAGTGCTTCTCATACTTTCATGTGCATGTGAATCACCTGGGAATTTTGCTCAAAATGCAGATTCTGATTTCATAGGCCTGAGATGGGACCAGAGATTCTGCATTTCTTGTAAACTTCAAAGTGATACCGATGCTGCTGTTTTAAGGATGCAAAAGAAATCCATGTAGGAAAGAGTTAGACAACTTAAGCATCTTATCAGTAGTGAATATTTGTCTAAAACTTTTTGGTATGGATTGATCAATGGAAAATTTGATTCTTCTTTTTGACAGTATTTAAATTATCCCCATTTCATAGACTGAGACGCTATGTGAAGAAAGTCACATAAAATACACTGTAAAGCACAGAACTCACAGTTCTTGACTTCTTGTGTTTTACCCACAAGACTAAATTACTTCTCAATTTCATGCTGTGTGAATAATAACCCAAAGCCATAAATTTTCTTTAACTCTCCAGTTACACTTTATTTAAAAGTCTCTTCACATAGACCATATCTTTATATTTGTAATTCACTCATATTCCAGTATTTGACATGCAAAGGCTTATAATTACTTCCGCAGGTCCCATTCAATATTAATTAATAGGGTAACTATTAATTTTAATTTTATATGCCAGAACCATGTTGAGGAATATATACTAATATTACATATATAATTTGTCTACAAGAAATTGAATTTCTAGTTGGAGGAAACAGACCAACGGTATGAAATGAATGGTAAGTAATTAAAGTCCATGCGAGAGCGTAGAACAAGTATTGGGCACAAAGGTCAAAGATGTAGTCAGGCGAGCTCTGCTGTGGACAGTGATTAGACATGGGATGTGAGAGTGAGTTACCGATTTTTGAGTCTCTCTTTCCTCATTGGTTAAAGAAACATAGTAGTAGTAGCATTATAGAATTGTTGTAGAGAATAATTTAAAATCATATACATAAATGCCTACTCCAAAGGTGGCGATATGGAGTAATGATTAAAGGCGTGGACTTTGGCCTTAGATGGTCTGACTTTATAACCCTGATTCTGGAAATTACTGTTAGTGTGATCCCAGATGAGTTCCTTAAACCCAATGTGCCTCAGTTTTCTCATTTAGAAAATAAGAATCATAATAATAGTCACCTGTAGGTACAAGGAAAAGTTAAATATATAATTCATATATATAAATAAGTCAACATATAATGTATGTGACAAAATATGTATTATTTATAACTATAATTATAAATATATAACAAAATATAAGTATATATGCTATATAATACACATCACAAAAGTACATTATAAATATATGTAATAAATATCTATTATATTTATGAAAAAATGTAGATGATAAATAAAAACAGTATCAGGCACATAATAAACATCATATGAGCATTTACTATCATGTTTATTATGGTAGGAATTCATTGCATTGTTTGCTGTTAGTGCCACCACCTGAAAACAAGAGATGTTTGAGAAAGAATGAGATCAGAATGAGAAGGCTCCAGTAAAAGCAAAGACTTAAAAATACAAGGACTTGCTTTAATAATCACAAAATCAGTGTACAAGGATGCATTTATTTAAAGCCATAAGAATAAAGCATTCTAGGAATTGGAGGTACAAAGATAATAAGATCTCAGTCTGATAGAGGGTCAGATATCTAAGCAAACCCAGGTTGTTCAGTGCTGTCAGTGTGGCCACCAGGGAAATCTGTTATCCTGGGAAGTCAGGGACCACCTCACATTTATGGTCCTCTGTTATGGAGGAATAGAAAATTGATAAGAAAACTCGCTTTCACATAGAATTTGCATTCAAAAGACTGTTGAATTGAGTATGTCCAAACCTGTAGAGAATTTTTGTAAGAGTTTATTTCAGCCATACTGATGGCAGTACTGGGAAGGAAGATTTCAAATGCTCAAGAAAATGAGAGTTTTGCAAGGAAAATGGAAAGGAGGGAAAGTAAGGAAGTTGACATGAAAGTGGGAGAAAGCAAGGTAGGGATTGGATTACAGGAGAGTTAACAGGATTATGTGCTCTAATGATTGATAGTTAACTGTTCTCCGTGGTCAGTCAGGAAAAGAGAATTCCTCCTGGCATTTGGAAGGTGTGTTAACCTGGAACAATGACAGGGCTTGCTTAAACCTTTTACTAAAGAAGTTACAGGCCTGGGGTGTGACTACCCACCAGGGCCTGCTCAGTTAGGAATTTATGATGAATTCCTTCTGTGAGGGTACTTTCAGTCACTAAACTTGTACATACCCCCTTTTTTGTTCACAGGACAATAGTATTGAAGTTGAGTCTTGAAGCATGAGTAGAGTCCAGATGGAAGTACAGAGACCGATGGTTTATATTGTAGTTACAGGAGGACTATCTACTTGCCAAGGCCTCCCAGCAAAGAAATACCAAGGCTGGTACCGAATGCAAGTCAAACAGTCTTGCCACACTTTCTCACAACATTCCACTGTGGTCAGAGACCACAGGAGAAAGGGACTGAGCTTCCAACTGGCTGCAGCTGCATTACTGAGCGCTATGACATGTTTAGACTTCAAACTAATTTCTGCATGTCATTTAGAAGGAGAAAGGACTTTCAGAGTCATTGTTTGCCTTCTACACCTTTTTACAGAACAAAAAGTGTTCTTCACCATAAACATGATGTTTCTCCAGCATGGGAATATTTCAGATGTGCTCTGTATGTTTTGGAAAGGATTTAACTCAATGTGTATTGGTGACCTGGTAATGCAGGCTGTCATAACAAGTCGGAGAGGTTTGAGCTCAACAACTAGTGTTGGTTAATAAAGAGTTAGCAGGACCCATCTTGAGCTCTCCTGCAAACTTTTCCTGCTTAAATAATGTTTAGAACAGGCTGCAGAGCAGGCTTCCCACTGGATATTGAAGACATTCCTGCTGCTCTTTCCCACTGAGTCATCAAGAGCAATTTAGATTGATATTACATATGCATCAAGGAAATGTGCTGCAGCAAAGAACCTCATTCATCCTATGATTTCTGACCAAACAGTGCAATTCACCAATCTCTCCAGTAGGAAGTGATTAAAATGCTCCTTAGCTATGGAGGGCTATATGAGGTTTACTTGCTCTTTGGAAATGTAAGTAGGTATGGAATCTTTAAAAGGAAGCTACAGAAAATATTCATTTTTGCCTGGGAATTTTGCCTCCATCTGCAATTGAAATTGGATAGCAAATGAAATTTGGAAGCAGCAAACTTGGTTTTTAATCATATTATATTACTGATTGTGAAAAAGTCTTTTCAACCTCTCTGAGCCTCAGTTGCCTCATCTGTAAAATGGCATCAACTTCCTTTCAGAAGTGAGAGGTTCAAATGGAACAAAGCATCTAAAGTTATTAGCATAGAAGCTGGAATAGAGTGGGTAAACTATGATAAAGCAGCTCCTTCCCCCCCCATCCTTGAAATGTACTCTGCTTAATTTAGATATTTATTGTCAAAATATTCGTTGATATTTCTACATGAGGATAAGTATGCATATAAACTCTTCTCTTTCTTTTTCTATTCAACAGACATTTATCAAGCACACATTATTTTCTAGGCAATTTATAAGCCACCAGAAGTAGAAGAATACTGCTGCTTTTAATTTCCCAGAATGCAGTTCCTTCAAGGTAGAGACAGATAACAGCAGAACCTTCACAGTCTGATGCTCACTGAATCCTACCGTAGGGCTCTTCTCTAAGAGTTCTATTAGGTACTATAAGTCTTTAGAACTTGGATATTTTCCAGAGTCAGCATCATTACTATCTGAGCTTTATAAAAGTCTATGGGTTAGGAAAAGTGAGGCCAATAGCCTCATTTTACAGAGGAGGTAAACCAAAAGTTAAAATGTCTTCATTGAAGTAATATGATTGTTTCTGTCATGTTGATAGCTTGGCCTTAGACTCCAAGCTCAAATGACATTTACATTCACTTCTTAAATATCTAACTTTTGGCATATTTTTTTTTACCTATCAGTGAACTTCAGGTTATAAAACTTTCTTCTCCCTAGGCATGATAATCCCTTGGTATTGATCTTGGTTTATTTACCTAGAATAAATTTTGGGCTTTTGGAAAATAGGAATCCCCAACAGGCACGAATTCCATTTCCATGATAAGTGGACTGTCTTACATCCCCCTGGTCCATTTAGATAGTAATGCACAGTTAGCTGACTGTTGATGAATATGTGAGACAGATGAGAGTGATCCTTTGGCAATTAGTTTAACAGAGAAAAAAAGAATATTTAAAAATATGTTGATATCTTTTCTAAGGATTACAGTAGATTATTTTGTTAACTTTGATCCTTATGTAGAGAAAGGGGCAAAGTGACCTAAAGGGTTTAATGTTTGAATTTTTTTTTAAAGTAGCTTTTAGTTACCAATTTATAATCTACTTAGGCCATGAAAAATAAAGAAATGTCCATATGACTCTAAGCATAATTTCTCATGTCATAAGCCTAATACACTTAGTTACTTATCAATACAAATTTTTGAGTCCTCACTATATGCTCACCACTGTTCTGTTTGTTGAGGTTACAAAAAAAAAAAAAAGCAAACCGACTTAGCTTCTTTTGTTGAATTTACTAGTAAACATAAGATACTGATGAGTAAATTCACAATACAGTGAATAGTCTGTTAAGTACTGGTTATGAGGAATACAGAATAATGTAAGAATACTCCAAAGGAATAACTGACAAGATTTGATGTGGTCAAGAAAGATTTCCTGAGAGATTGATGACTAAGCAAAGAGCTAAAGTATGTGAGGAGGGTGGAATTTTTTTTAGGCAGAGAGAAAAGCATGTAAAAAGGAAAAAGAAAGCTCATGGTGAAAAATCTAAGATCTGAAAGAACTTTAGTATAGAAGAAGTTATTATGAAGGTTGATGATGAAGGTAGAAAATCTTAGCCAGATAATGCAGAATTATTTTAGAATACATTTGATTTGATTCTGAGATAACTGAAAGACATAGAAGGGTTTTCTTAGGAAAAGAGTGCATTTGTACTAAGTGTGCCTCACCTGCCTGGAGAGTCCATTTCAGAGCTGGTTGGAATAGAAGCTGCAAGCCACTTTGGAGTCTTCTCCACCCCTTCAGTCAACAAGTAGTGGTATCCCGCTCTGACTGATGTGGCTCAGTGGGCTGGGCATTGTCGCTTGACCTAATGATCACCGGCTCAGCTGGGGGCATGCAAGAGGCAACCAATCGTTTGCACGTTGGTGTTTTTCTCCCTCTCTTTCTTCCTCCCTTCCCTCTCTTGAACCAAACCTTAAAAAAGAAAATATAAGTAGTGGTATCCAGGTTGAGGGTAGTTACAGTGGAGCTGCTCAGAGAGTAGATGTATTGTGCAAATATTCTAGGAAGTAGCTCTGACAAAATTTGGTGACAGAAGGATACAAAGGAAGAGAGAGAAAGTTCAGAGATGTGCCCAGATTTCTGGTTTGGGCACTTTTTGAGATACAGGTGCTGTTTTCCCTTGTGAATAACATGGGAAGAAGAACATGTTGATAGGGAGAGGGGATGGAGAGAAACAAGCCCAACTGCATAATTGGCCTTAACAATATCCATGGTAATTCCATTCTGAGCAATATTAAGCAAGGACATTCTCCAGAGCATAGTCAGCTACATGCCCCTGCAGGTAACTGTCTTCCAGAGAGGAAGCGCATATTTCTTTAGCTTTTTCCCTTACCCTGGGCTATTGAAAAAAAAATATATATATATATAACTATTCTTATTCTGTCATTTGTTTCCCACCTTTCTTTCCTTCTAATCCTCAGATTCTTTTGATAACCAATACTAATACATCTCAGCCAATTTCCTTTTATTCCCTGACTCAGCTGTAATTTTTCTTTAAATAGTATTGCACTTTTCTCCAGACAGGAACAGAAGTGTTTCAGAAATAAAGGTTACACAATACACCATAAGACCTTTGTAGTCTCCAGAGATGACAAAGGACTCACTGTCAGTATGACACTAGGAAACTGAATGAGAGTTCGAAATAGATTAGTAATGCCGTCATGACATCCAGCTCTTCCTTACTTTAAACACTGGTTCTCTACAGACATGATCACAGGCCCATTGTCATGAACAAGTTCAGTCTAAAGGATTTGAGTCACTAGGTGGAAATAAAACCATTAACGCTGGGAAAACATTACATTAAATAAACATACCATGATAAATGCATTGAGGGATTGGGAGGTATTTAGCCTGGCTTTAGACCATAATCCCATCACTATGTCTAGGTCAGAGAGCAGGTTACCCCATAGCTAAGAAGAACCTCACAAAGCAGATTTGTTGGGCAGTGGGTCATCTGTGAGTGTCATCATGGTCTGAGCCAAGACTTCTAACGTTCAGTTTTTGTCCCTGAAATGCAAAGTCCTAAATAGCTATACTGCTCAGGCGTATATACAAAGAGTCTTGGTATGTTGTTCCTGAAAACTGTTTTGTGAAGGCTATTGCCTGAGACAGTAAAAGCTTCGGGTGTTTGAATTGTTGCCCAACTATCTGGCAGAACTCTAAAGGAGTCAGGGTTTTTAATTTGAGATCAAAATATTGGTCATATAATTACTTGAACTTTCTCTGAACTTTGTGGCAGTTTTGCTTTCCAGTTACTATTTGGTTTAGAAAGAGCTTGCGTTCAGAGTCAGGATGGGGGAGGAGAGTGGTGACAAAGAGAAAGAGGAAAAAGCAGAAATTTGAACCCCTACAGGTGCTCAAGAAGAAGGTTAGGCATTTCTCACACATTGTCCTATTTGCTGTTTCCAAAAACGGGTTTGCTGTTATCGATAAGGAACTGAGAGTCGAAGAAGAAATTTGGTCTCTTTCTTAGGTCGCGCAACTGTTGAGGGAAAGCCCCAGGACTTGAATCCAGTTCCATTTGGGTTCTAATAAAAATAACCTTTCTGATACTGATAAATAGGAACATTTTATGCCAAGCAAGAATGCTTTTTCAAAAATGGTCTAATGCCAAAAGGCCGTATTAACTGAAACATTACACAATAGCCAAAGTGGTTTCTTTTTCTTTTTGAAAGGATATGTCATCATGTTATGCTAAAATGAAGCAAAAATCTAGCACTACTTATAACCCTGGGGTTTTCTGTGCACAGAAATAGCTTATTGAAGCCATAGTTTTCGTGGGGTGTTTACACGCTTCACACTCCATTCACCTAGTCTTTTATAAATGTGTGCAAACTAATTTTCATACTCAGAAAGTATTGATAACATAAAAAACAAGTTAATGGTGTCCCACATGCTCAGAGTGTCCACCTAACACAGCTGTCTGTGACATAAATCTTGCCAGGGTCCCATGTTGTTGACCAGAGAGAAAAACCTTTGAGCATAATTTCATGTGACACATTCGATCACTCACACAACAAATATCTATTAGATATTAATGTTGTGTAAGTATGATAGGATGAAAGCACAAGCGTTTTATAAAACATTCAAATCCAAGGTATTTTACATAATGCTGGCCCTTGGTGTGTTTATGTAATGTTGTCTACAAATATGCACAAAAGTAGATATCTAGACTCTACTTAAAAAGGCCACTAGCAAGAGTTTGTGCCTGAAGTGACCGTGTGCATGTTTGCATTTGTTTCCCCTCTCTTTCTCAGTTCGAATCTACTAAAACTCACGCCCTAGTTGACCTCCCTTCCTCAATCTCTTTAAGACCTTACCAAGCTTGTTTTGTTTTTATCATGACACTAGCGAGATTCTTCTACAGCATGCTCAGACTGCATCTCATTTTAAAGCTTCTAATATTCCAGGTACAGAAAAAAGGTCCAGGTTTTTTTCATGTTGCTTAGAGCCTTTTATAACCCATCTACTACTTACTTACCTTTCATCCTTAAACAGGTAGCTAGTACCTCAGCCACATGTTGCTATTTTTGAATAGGTTTTCCAACACGCCAAAAATGTGGATGCCTCGTTACCTTTGCTCATGGTCTTGCTGTGACCTAGAAAAATCTGTTCCTAACTTCTCCTTGTTTATTTAGGAGACTGTTCATCAACCTCGAGGACCAAGTGCAAATGTTGTTGCTTTTTTCCTGTTGTTGTTTTCCTGGACTCACCCAGATAGATTAGACTGTTTTCTCCCCTTTGTTTCTAAAGCATTGCACATACACTTCTATTATAACACTTACCACATCGTTAACACAGAGCTATAACGCATGTCGTTTTGCCCCAGTAAACCAGGACCTCATTTGTCTTTTTCCCCATTCATCTTTGTGTCTTTACAGTCTCACACAATTCTTGGTCCAGGGAAGAGACATAATAAATATTTACTGAATTGCTAAGTTAAATTTTGATCCATTGCATTTTTCTTAGGCTCCCAAATGACTATGGTCTCTTGTTTTGTCCTGAGCATAATCATGTGTCTACAGCAGAGGAAGGAGGTAGTGATTCCCAGAGGAAATATATCAATGTCTAGTTATTAGTATAATCTTTTGCTGACTCTTACAAAGTGGCTTTCTTTTTATTCTACTTTCTTCTGACTCATAAGTTGTTCTGTTTAATGTTCTAATCTTTCCTATTTCTGTAATTAGCATATCATATCATTTGTCTCTACCATTATTTCTGTGATTCCCTGAGTAATGGCTTTATATCTTTTCTCCTTAGTCCATTGTTTATGCTGAATATATTAATTAATTAAATCCATTAATGTATTTATTTTTGCTACAGTGTCCTTTATACAACCCTTGCAGTCAGTGCCTGGAAGACAAGCATTACCCTTTAAGAAAATTCTATGGAGAGTTAAAGAATAAGCCTCTTTATTCTTTAATTAATTGAGCATATATTCTCTAAGAATTTACTAAGGATGTGGCACTGAATGGTATGTCATAGAGGAACAAAAGGTGTCAGTTATGGTCCAAAACCCAAGTTCTCTATTGTTTTGCTAAAGAGTTACCATCTGTTCATAAATAACACCAATAAATGATTCACCATTTGGCTATTGGTAAAAATCGGTTTCCTGATGACTCTAGGAAGTGCTTCATAAGGCAGCCTCTCCCCGCAAGGCTGCGGCAGCAAACACTGGGAGGCACCTGGGGAGATTTTTGGTCAGGACCATGCTCTAGCACTCAGCATCTGAGGCTAGAAAAATTAAGGAGCCAAGTGCTAAAGTGCTCATGTCTGCGCAGAGTCATACCCATAATTTATGTTTTTTTGTTTCTTTTATTTTGTTTTTGCTATATCTGCATTTAAAGGCTCTTGCCAAATGTCCCTTATAACTAAAACCTACTCATTAGGTCATTAGAGTTAAGGAGTAGGTTCAAAGCATGCACAGCTGGTATTTTCATTGGACCAATGGGTATGGTTGTTGTTTCTCTGAGGCTGAGTAACTTCCATACTTGTTCCTTTGTTCAACCGCATGGGTCAGGACTTCTTTCCTCTTTGTTATCCAGGCAAGTACTCTTCGTCTTTGGGAAATAGCCAGGACAAAGCATCTTCATGGATGTGTTCCATGAATCCTCAGATGGATGCAAATACCTTTCCATTGTGCTGTGTTGTTATGTTGTATATACTTTCATTGTAGAGCTGGCCACACTGAGCTTTACCTATTCGTTTCTTATTTTTCTTTTTCACTGGTGTTATAAACTTCATTACCTCCTACCTTCCATTCTTTTTTACTACCAAGTTTCTATTTCCTTCTTTCTTCCCTTTAGTTTTCTTCTTATTCTTTATAACACACTAGTTGATCACCTATCCGTTGGCACTCAAGGTCAAGGAGTACAGAGGTAGCAGGTGATTAGCTTTGTGCACCACTCTGGTGCAGGTGTGTCAAGGGATAGTCAAGATGAATCTACAGAAATTTTTTTCTGAGAATGTAGTGAGATAATGCATGAAAAAGCATTTAAAACATTTGTTGCCATATATCCTGCTCAATAAGTGTTAGCTATTATTGGTTTTCTAAGACATACTGCCTTAACTTGCAAAATGAAGATTATCTATCTATAGTTATTGTGAGGCTCATATGAGATATATTTAAATCACATAGCAAGTTTTTATTACATTGTAACTGCATAACACATAATAGCAGTTATTGGTTTAAGTTGGCCTTTGAGTAATAAGTAAAATTAGGAGAGATAAATCTGGAAAGGGGACTTATTGACTGATATTCTCTGGTCATTGGCCCACTTCAATAAAGCAGGAATACTTACTTTATTTTAAGGTTTCATCTCTGAAGCATACTTAAGAAGTCTCACAGAGAAGAGACTTATAAGAATCAAGATTAGGTCATGATTGAGTTTCGAAGTCCTGCTGTGTGGTAAGACTTTTTGGCAACAGTTTTAATTATTTGGTGCCAAAATAGCTGCACCTGTAGCACCTGTGTGAGGGAAAAACACTGTTAGCACAAAAGGTGATAATGACAGGAAACACAGGAAAATCTTAATACCAAATTCTTAACTGCAAGAAAGATGTTAGACAATAAAGTTGATATCGTGTAATTTTGGCATCACATACAATTAGGTTCCCTGGTGTGTGTGTGTGTGTGTGTGTGTGTGTGTGTGTGTGTGTGTGTGTGTGTTTGCACTAGATTAGTTCCCCCTGTTTTTTAAGGACATCTATCCTTTTAGTCCTTCCAAGTCCATCCCTTTTCCCACTTGCCCTTCTTTTACCACTTGCTCAGGGTTCATTGAGCTGGAATGCAGTTGTGTCTTGCATTTTACTTCATGCCTATAGACTGAAGGAGTAACAGCAGAAGAAACACTTAGTCATGGATCTGTCAACAGCCCAGATCCCAGGCCCACCTTACCATGACGTCCCAGGGCCTCTGCAATTTGACCGCAACCAACCTTTCCATCCTCATCACTGCTGTTCTGCCTGGAAACCTCAGCTGTGCTTACGTAGTCTAATCACAATTACCTCACAGCAGCCCTAATTATCTCCATTATTTGGCATATGTTTTTCCTTTTGTGATGTTTTATTCTTTACCTTTTTTTTTTTACTGTCCAATTTCTGGAGCTTAAATGTTAAGGCAATGAACCTTGAAGTCACAAACTAATTTGTACTAAAATTCACTGGTTTATGGCCCAGTAAAGTTAATAGGATGTACATTAACAAAAGATATATTAATAATGAATACACACTTCTAAGTTCTTATTATATTCTAAGATCAGAACTAAGATATCCTCATCTATCTATTCATTCAACATATACTTACCGAGTGCTTGCTGTGTATCTTGCATTGATACAAATGCTGAAGATGTAGATCTTGTTCCTACCTTCACAAAGCTCATAAACAGTGCATTCTCTCATAGTGTATGGAAAGGGTTTAGCCCAATGGCTAACGCATAGAAAGCACTTAGCAAGTGAAAACTTCTATTATATTTTTAGTAGTTTTAAGAGTCATCCAAGATATTAGTTTTCTTTCAAGGACTTTCTGTGTTCTCTAAGGTAGAGTTTATTGACATCTCCTTTTTATTTCCACAACAACCTGTACCTGCAACTTAAGATAGGGCATTGTTATCATTTTGTCTGTATCTCCTGTAAGACTTGGAGACACTCAGGGTGATAATGTTATTCATGTGTGAACCTCTAGAACAAGGGCTTCAAACTCAGCACCATTGACATTTTGGAATGGATAATTCTTTGTTGTTGAGGTCTGTGCAATGCATTATAAAATGTTTAGGAACATCCCTCGTTCTAGCCATCAGATACATTAGCACCTTTTTAGTTGTGGCAAAGAACATTGTCTCCAGACACTTTTAAATGTTTTTTGGGAGTGGAAACCATCCTCAGTTTAGAATCACGGTGGTTCCAGACCTACAACCCTGCAGCTGTGGGCATTGTAGACTAGTCCATGATGAAATAAGGAACAAAAAGAATAAAAACAAAAGTAGAAAGCAAGGGAGAAACAGGTCAAAGAAAGAAAAGGAAAGGAAGGAGGTAAAAAGGGAGTGAAGAAGGGAAGAATGGAAGGGAAGGAAACTAAAGATTTTAATTTGCTAAATTTGGTAGGCACTGTACCAAGTGTTTCACAAACATTATCTGCTATAATCTTCAACACAATTATATAATATTGGAGCTTTTATTATCCAGGCTTTAGAGATAAGGAATCTGTAACACAGAGATACCAAATAGTAACCCAAGGCCGTGTGAATAACAAATGAGGGAGCCAGCATTTGAACTCAGGCTGTCTGATTCCCAGGCAACACATATAATTGGGGTGGGCATGGGGAAAGAGAGAGAAAATGAAAAGGAAAGAAGGACAAAGGGAAAACAGAGAGACAGAGGGACAGAGGAGAAAGGAGAAAAAACGAAATCAGTGTGACTCCCAAGTTATAGCACGGGGTAGGACTTCCAATAGGTATTGCAGAACACAGAATGCAAACTTCAGTGAGAGTTGACCCTGGATCCTCAGTGTCTGGAGGCCAAACGCACACCTAGCTTTATATCAGGACAGAAGGGTCCCCTGCCTAGACTTCTGACTTCCTTAACACATAGCTCCTTATGTGATGAAGACCCAGTGGAGTCAGAGACAGGACTACCTGGAGCCCATGAATGTCCCTTGGTTATATGTATGCTCTGGATATGTGGGATCCCAGTCTGCACCACCTAGGTTTTTCTCTTGGACATCCTCTGTAAACTTTTGTTGGACACATCCTAGGCCCATGTAGCCGCAGGATGGTTGTGTGTATGGATATGAATGGGGCTTGGATGTGTGGGAGGAGATCCACACAAGACCCCAAACCCCTCCTCAGTGTGGGATGAGCCACAGGTAGCGGAGAAGGAGTGGAGCTGCAGATTTGGGACTGGGGACTAGGAGTAAGGAGAGCCATCTCCTAGCACTACCACATTCAGCTCAGAATTCCGTTCAAGTTTAACCTTCAGGCTATAAGATAGTATACTTTTGACCATATTATTGTTTGACTTAAAACTTTAAAACATTTAGATATATTGTATGTGAGCCTCCCTCTGTAGCTTTTCCCTGGACTTCATAAAAAGATTGAACAAATGTTAAAGATGAGGGGAAAGAAGACCCGTGCATAAAACCAATAATATTTGAATATTTATTCATCAGCTTTGCAAAGCAGATGCCCAAGTTCAGTAGATAGTTTTCATTTCTCTGAAAATACTCAGAATCAGGTTTCCTCTTCATCACAGGATAATTTCAGGTGTGACAGGCAAATATGGTTCACGAGAAAATGTGTTGGTTTTAAAGCAGATTTTTTAGAAATATTTTTTTTTTCTAATTTTGTGTCTTTGACCAAGTCTGGCTCTTAGCTTCTCATATCTGTGTTATATTCAGGAACAGTCACCTTCACAGTGAGTGTGAAGCTCAGAGATTGTGCTCAGAGTCCGTCACGGAGCACTCCACCGCGGAGCTGGGCCGGAAGGGCCGCCGCCGCCACTGGTTTCCATGCTCCTTGCAGTTTCCCCCGTAGCTTCTACTGCATCAGATACCTTTTCCAGAAGCATGTAGAACACAGACAGGAGTCTGAATTTATTTTGAATAAATATCAACCAAGATGTAAATGATCGTAGCCAATAATTTTCTGTTCAGAATTAGAAGGGGATTATATATCAGAAAAGTGGCAGCTAAGTCTGAAGAGGAAGAGCAGGGACATCAGAAACGAAGACTGTGGGTACAGACATTGCCTTGAACTTTTGACCATGAACCTCCCTTTACAAGGGTTTGTGCCCAGAAAGGAGGGAGGAAGGTAGAGAAAAACAAAAACATAACACGTACTGCCTGACTCATCACTGCATAGGTTCACCACTGTTCATCTGCATCACCTACTGGCCTTCTAACACTCTGCTCTGCAGTTTGATTCGTATTCATCAGCTCATTTTATCCTCACAACCACCCCATAAAAATGAGTTTAAAATACGCAGGTAATACACACTAGAGAAAAACTTTATTCTAGGTCTGCTGACTCCAAAAGCACATGCTTTGTCTACAATATTATATATAATATTACAATTCATTGGTGTCTTTTCATGTATCTTTACAAAGATTTTCATTTTAAGAAACATGCATAGGCACACACAGAGAGAAAGAGAATGTGAGCACATACTAGGGAGATGGATATAATTGTGATAACCTATTAAATTTATAAAATAAAGTGCAATTAAGTGATGGAACTAAGACAGGGGTAATTTGTGCAATTTTACTGCAAAAGTTAATGAAGTATACATAATTAGCATAGGTTTCATAGGTTTTTACTTTTTAGCATGGGCCTCTCTTCACTACTTAAAAGCATCAGAGAAAATATTCACCATCTCTGACAGCTGAAGAACAAGCAAAGTAAGATGGATACCTTGAGAGTTTGCATTAATAAAGGTACAATTATACTAGGCATGAAGAAGAGACATGCCGAGCAGCTTTCTGTATTTAAATGAAGTATTTTGTAATGCAAATTAGTACACTCTGCACTAATGAAGTGAATTCTTTAACTGCTGGAGTCATTTCTGGTTATCATTAAACCATAGAAGCCGCATGAAAAGAATTTACAACTGACTATGGTGAATAAAACAAGGCGATGAATAAAACAAACCCATTATAAGTTCACCAAATTGATGCAATTCAGCTATTGAGAAGTAAACTTGCTGTTAGGTTATTCAGAGTCCATATTATAACAAGGAAATAAAGGAAATGGTTTTGGCTTATGAAGAAACACCAAACCACTAATGGCTCTGAATTACATTGACGCCAACTACTTTCATGAGCAAAAACCATCGATGTGTATCATCATCCGGTAATAATGCATTGAAGGCCTGTGTGCCACACACTAGAACACATACTGCAAACACAACTCTGAATCCATGAATATTACCTTCAAGAAGGACAAAGCCTGATGAGGAAATAGAAATGAAGGTCAACGATCATGCTCCCCGCCCCCCCCCCCCCCCGCCGCCGTTGCTATAGTGAAGGCAGAGCGCTTCTACAAATAGCAGGTTCATGGGAGTGAAGACGGTTTCACACTGGAGGTAGTTTTACTGTCAATGCTTTAAGTATGTGATGTTGAAAAGTGTATGGGGTTTCAGCATTTCTGTATCAAAGACATAAAATTGTGATAAGCAAGGCAGGGAATCAGGGAGCTCACTGAGGCTTAATCAGAGCGAGAGAGTATAAAACAGGGGCTGGAGATGAAGTTGGGGAAAGGCCGGCCATGATAGCAGCTGGAGCATTACAGGCGTTTAGTCTTCTTGCTCAGCGAGATGGGGAAACCAGCCACTGAGATATATTAAACAGAAGAGAAATAAACCAAATTTTCTTTTCAGAAACCTTTCTTATGAGCATAGGCTCCATGGGCTGTGACTTGGAGGAGGAAGAGTTAGGTGAGGCTGCCACCATTGTTCTAGTGAAATTGCAAACTCACAGAGAGGCAGCGCAGTAGGAATGGGATTGCGGGGGAGGGGATAATGAACAGGGAATGCTAGCAAGACCGTTTATTGCTCAAACTTCTGAAGAGCTACACTTAAAAAAAAAAAATGCCTCTCAGTATTCAAAGAAGAAATGCTCCAGTAGTCACCTAAAATATGTGTTAATGGCAATCACTGGTTATCGCAAAAGGTGATGGACTTTTAGGGCTCTAGGCTGCTTGGGCCTGCACTGGAACCTAAATCTCACTGCTCCCAGTTTATGCTAACATCTGTATTAGTTGGAGCTCTTCAGAGAAACAGAGCTAATGTGATGATAGATAGATAGATAGATAGATAGATAGATAGATAGATAAGATAATAGATAGAAAGATAGTTCAATTTTAAAGGATTTGATCATATGATTGGAAGCTGGCAAGTCCAAAATCTGTAGGACTGAAGAATCAGGTAAGAGTTTAGATTGCAGTTTTGAGTCTCAAGGCTAAAATTCAGACAGAACCTTTACATTTTAGCACAGAGGCCAATTTTTTTCTTCCTTGGGAAACCTTTGCTTTTAAGACCTTCAACTGATTGGATGAGACCCACCCAAATTATTCATGGTGATCTACTTAAGTTAACTGATGATAAATGTTAATGATGTCAAAAATCACCTTCACAGTGGCATGTAGACTAGTGTTTGACCGAACAACTGGCCAACTTGATACGCAAAATGAACTCCATATCAGCTTAAGGACTCAGCCTATATTGAAGTCTGCGAAATTTTGTTTGTCCTTAAACCCAAGTTTTAGATTTTACTTCACATTCACTTTTTAAAAATCACAGGTGCTATAAAACAGATAATTTTAGCTAGCTTTATTATTCAGAATCACCTCAGTTGCTTATACATCTAATCATGCTTTCTTTTGAAATTATAATATTCTTCTAAGATTTCCTTAGCTTTCTATTCATTCACTATATACAGATCTATGGGTGAGGGTTTTATTTTTACCTCTAGGTTTATTGTGCCTGATTAATTGTCAGTTTTTTTAATGGCATTTGTGAGTATTTTGAGATAATTTAATCCAAGTGCATCAAGTTCTTTTTAAATTGCCAAGCATCAGATTAGATGCCGCAGAGAATGAGAAAAGAAGACAATGTCTCTACTCTCAAGCAGCCCTGTTTTTCTCCATTGCTATTAGAGACCAGTACAGTATAGTACAACATGTAAAAAAAAAAAAAAAACCAACAGCCAAAAACAACATAAGTATATAGGGTGTGGAAATGATTTCTGACATGTGGAATTTCACTTTGTTCTAAACAGAATGTGGTGACCTGCCTATTCTACAATAGAGAAGAAAAAGAAAAGTACATGTTTCCCTGCCATACTACCCAATCAACAAATAGGTTACTGATACTTTTCAAAGAAATGTATTGCAGAAAGTAGAAATAGCTTTCTTTTTTTCCTCAACAAAAGGTTACATTTGTTTCAGAGATTATGATGCATGCAGACCGGAGGATGTGAAAGCACTAGGCATTGAAGTTGAAAACATCAGTGGCAATTATGGAGATACATTTTGAATAGGAAAATAATGTGTTTTGGTTATATTATTACTTTTAACATGTAAGAGTTTGAAATGAGGTACCACACTGTTTTGGCGCTTCTAGAAGTCACTACTAAATAATTTCTATTCATGGATGATTTATAATTGAGGATAGAGGATGATGACAGCTGACTACCCTTCAAACTTTCTTAAGTTCCTGGGAAGTATGAAAGTATCTTTTTTGCTCCCTGTCTCCCTGTCTCATAATAAAGAAATAAATTGTTCCCAAATTTGAGTTCATTTCCTCAGGTTCAAATAAGGAATTGGCAATGAGCATAGGGAGCCTGTGTCATAATTAAATGCTAGAACATAGTTATCTCCATATTTTCTAATGGTATGGCTCTCTCACACCTGTGCACTGTTATTCACACAGAAGACATATCAATTTTATCCTAATTTCATTAGAATATGAAAGCCCCCACATAGCTAAGTGATTTCCTCTCATTATAACAACTGCTCTGACATTTATCCTTATAAGAATCAAGTAAAGACTAATGTTATTCTTTAGGAAGGAAAATATCTTATGAAATTCTGACATGTTTGAAAATGTTTTCTCATAAGAAAAATGAGTCATTGTAATAGATTTATGGAATTTTGTAACAGAAATGGAACTTAGTTTAATCTCAAGCTTTTAGATCTATGGAAATATAAGCTCTGAAAATCTCATACTTTTGTCAAGGGTGGTCAGAGTGACATTTGATGGCAGAGTTGCATCTTATTATGTCCTCCCTCTGTCTCAATGATTTTCTAATCTTCTTGTCACCATGCTGATTTACCTGGAAGCCTCTTCATAAACCCTTTGCTGGTATTCACAATCTATGAGTCAATTAAAAGTAAAATTTGGATGCCATGTCACTATGCTATTATCTATCATATCACTCAACATACTGTATAAGCTGTCTATTTATGTATCTAACTCCCTATTACAGTCATGATTTAATTCAGGGAACAAAAAAAATTCTAGGTATTTTAAGCAGAAAGATTTAATATAGAAAAAGGTACTTATCAAATCTTTGGAAGAGCTGGGATAACAGAAGTAGACTTCTACTGCACTGTAAAAGTTCAAACACAGCCCGAAGTAGCTGTGATCCAGAGCACAAGAATCTGATGCAGCTCCCACTAGCTTTATCCACCCCTGCCTCTCATACATGCAATCTGGAAGCTCAACACTAGCATTGAGTCATGAGTCTCCCCACAAGACTAAGCTCCATGCTACTGGAGATTATACCTATTTTGATTACAAGTCCATCCCTAGCACCTAGTATGTAGTCTGGTATATAATAAGCATTCAAATGATCATTTGTTGAACTAATGCATACATGAGTAAATGGGAAAAATGAACTTCACACAGATTGTATAAAATATCAAAGACTACATATTTCTATAATTTACTTACTCTATTTGATTCTAATTCCTAAGAAGTTTCCAAAACACCTTGTGCCTTCTCCAGACTCATTTCTTAGTCCTACATTTAGACACACATCATATGCTGTAAGGTACCAAACTTTACACCTCTGGACACTTTGTCTCAGTGATTCCTTCCTACATGTTGCCCTTCTTTGTTCACTTAGAGACATTTTGAGTATCCTTAAAAGACCAATTTTTACCTTCTGGAAAGCCTGCCAAAAGTTCTAATAACAGAATAAGTTACTCAAACTCTTTATTATGGTACTCTTTTGAGAGTTGAAATGGAATAGGATTTTTGAAGTAGGTGGAATAATTGAGGAATCGGACAAGCCTAAAGCTGAATTCTGGTAGTTCTGTCTGCAGCTTTAAGACCTTGAATGAGTTAGTTTACACTTGTATACTTTCTTCTCCTTAAAAACAATAAATGAATGATGATAAGAACCACCTGCAAGGTCCTCAGATAACTGCAAAAAAACTAAAACTATGATGGGTGTTTGCTGAATAGTAATCTTCTAGTAAATAGTTTTTCTTTTCTATTTCCCTCTTCTTCTCCTTCTTAATATCCTTATTTAATAAAACAATTACTTCCCGTAACTTCCTCTTTTGCTAGCTCTTCTTATTCTTATTCCAAGACCTCTCCTTTCATATCCTCTTATAGTTTGTCAATTCCATCTGTCTCCTTGCTGGCTGCCCGCAGTTACTGCATTACGACTACTCACATGCGTACTGCCCACCCCTGCTTTGTGTTTTAAAATGCCCTGGTATCTGAAAAGGAGTTGATGTATTTCCTTTGCATTTAACTTTTAACCGAGAATATGCTCCTCTTTGGTATTAAGATCAGAGGGATATTTCCATGAAGTAAATAATTGATGTTGACATATGGTGACCTTTGAGCTAGATCTTTAGGAGCTAAGAATGAGAATGTTCTTGCTGCTGTAATTAGCTGCCAACCTGTGGCAGCTGTTCCATATCCTCAGTATAGCCGTGGGATCTTCACGTAATTGATGAATTTGGAAGACTTTAGGAACATTTTCTAAGTGCTCAAAATCCATTGATTATTTGGAGGTTCTAAGTAGACTGGACTCCAAGATAAGATTATAATCATAAACAATTAACTCAAACTTTAATTGAGCAAGTTTAGGTATTTAAGTTGTTTTCTCTTGGCATATACAATACTTGAGCAGAAAAGGCAAACCAAAAGGAAGAAATTTGTATTTTACATATTTAAAGCAAAACTAGACTACATCCTAAATTTGGAATAAGTACAATGAATCCAATAATCACATTTGATTTACTGAAGCTAAATTTGAACATAGAAATGTGTATTTACCAGAAAAAAAGAATTAATCATATATCATGTATTTTGCCTGAAACTAATGGATGAAAAATAACAATGAAACATTAATGTAGTAATCTGGCCAAACAATGTTTTTCTCTACTTTAACTTTTTAAATTTATATAATTTTAAAATAAGTGAAAATGTGTATTATGCTTAAAACATGAGTACTAACAGACCATCTAAAGTAATAAACATTAGCTCAATTGATTAATGTGCAGACATTTTGGTATATAAATCCTAAACTAATATCTTCATAAATCTATATGAAATACAACGTCTAGTTGAGAAAGTAAAATAAATAAACCTTACGTCTCATTTAACTGAAATTTTCTTGTGTTGAAATTACTATACCCCACCATGGAGCATATCTGTAATTCTTTCTTCCTGTTGCCATTCATCTGTGAAAAGCATATTTATACATTATTCATATTACTACAATTTCCTAAAGAAGGTGGACTGTTTTAAATTTCAGTGTGATTCCTTATCTGCCCTCCTCTTACAGGAGTTTTTCTGAGCTCTGTGTTCTGTTCTTTTGGAGCGTATCCTAAGCAAGTATGTGTTGTTGCACAAATGATTCCGTATTTTTGAGGGGTTCTTTATTAACCCTAAATGCACAGGTTAGTGTGAGGTGTGTATAAGACTGTGAGGATGCACATACTCTGAAAGGCTAGCTTTCATGAGCATACATAGCACTGTGTGTAATTCAATGCAAAACTTATATGATCAGGGTACAGAGGATTTTCAGGACTCTGCATGATACTGTAATTAGGGATTCATGCCATTATAGATGTGTTTAAACCCGCAGACTGTACCACACCAGAGTGAGCTGTAGTGTAAACTAAGGACTTGGGCAGTAGCGCTGCGTCAGTGTAGGCCTGTCCACTGTAATGAACGTGCAGCCGTGGGGGTGGCAGGAGGGTGGGGGGGACGGCCCATAGCAGGAGAGGCTGTGTGTGTGGGGGGGGGGCAGGGACTCTATGGGAAAATCACTGCGCCTTATGCTTAATTTTAAAACTGTTCTAAAAATACGTCTTTACAAAAAATAGTTTGTGATTAACTTAGGCTGCATAACTGGCATTTTTCTTTTTTTCTAAACATTCTTCTCACAAGAGGTACATACTTGAACTGACATGGTGAAGTATTCTGCCCTTTTTACCATATATTACTTTTGCCTCTAACAGTTTTATGAAAACATTAAGAAGCGACACTGTAGCAGAATAAACACTGGACTAGGATAAAGAAGACAAATTCCAGTCTGGACTCTATTGTTACTAGATATAAGATCTTGATCACATCATTGAAAGTTGCAGGAGCTCAGTTTCCTAACCTGCAAAATGAAGATGATGCTATCCTTATCTATCGTGAATGAGGTCGATTGTGTCTTATAGGAATTAAATTGTAAAAGCATAAAATAGTACACAAATACTATGTGGTGGTAGCAGTTGTTAGCATTTTTATAAGTAAATATTTTCATTTTGGACAAATTAGCTAAATACTGTTAGTGAGCAAAACAAACAAAAGACAAAACAAAATACAAAAAAAAAAAAAAAACCCACTATGCACTGTCTATTTAGGCTAGTCTACCATTATAAAATAAAAATATAAGTTGTGAAAGGCTCACCTTTTATATTCTTTACTACATAGAAATTGAACTTCTTAGAGATTAAGTGGTAGCACCAATTAGGTTTTAATTACCAGAATCATTTCAATGGTGTGTTAATATCGAAAAGCTATAGCTCAGTGGGTTGAGTGCGGTACTACAGACTGAAAGGCACAGTTGAGCCCCCATGAGGGCACACGCCTGGGTTGCTGTCCAGGTCCCCGGTTGGGGGTGTGCGAGAGGCAACTGATCAATGTTTCTCTCCCTCTCTTTCTCCCTTCTCTTCTCTCTCTCTAAAAATAAATAAGTAAAAATTTTTAAAAAGCCCACAGAGAAGCAAAGTTCCCTCTCCCAGTATTCATTAATCCTGGAGTTCTGGAGCTGTTGTTGAGTTTGGAGACTGATTTCAGCACTTACCTCCTCTGTTACCTCAGGTAGGAAGTCTGGTTTGCTCTCCCACTGGGAGTCAATAGACAAGAACTCCTCCCTGGCTGATAGTCTTTAGGGGGACAGAGGAGAGCGGAGGTAAGACAGGATATCAACTTGATAAGAAAATACAAAGATTGCATTTCAGATAGCTTGGTAAATTTTCTTCAAAATATATTTTACAGCTGAATCTATTTTAGTTGACATACTTCAATTCTAACTTTCTCCTGGATTTCAAACTGAGCGCTGTTTACACAACGCCATATAGAAATAGATTGCATGGTGACACAGTTTATACATGTAGATGCAAGTGATTTTAGGAGGAGAAGCCATTACGGGAGTCGAAGACAGTGTCGGATCATCTATATTCCGCCCTCAGCCCATGCATTGCTTCTCAGAGATGTTTGTCCATCTATCTTTTGCTTTACATACTGAACATGGAGACTTTTGGAATATGCGCTATGGGAGATAAGGATGCAAACTATAACTTTAAAAAATTGTTCAATATCCTGTAAGATTCTCCTAAAAAGTGGGTGTTGAAAGTGCTTGATTGTGTATAGACTTTATCAGGGAAAGGCTTTCCTGAGCTTGTACTTCTAATTAAACAATCACACTTCGTGAATGGCTTCTTAAAATTTAGGAGCATCTCAGACTCATACTGATTAGGACTTGTTTTCCTTCATCTGGTCAGCACTAGACTAAACCACATTAATAACCGTTCGGAAGTACAAATTCAGTAAACTTGTAGTGAAATGCTCCATCCGGAGTGACTGCTAAAGGTGTCTTTCCTTTCATTCCCAAACATTTCTGTTGCTTTCATATTTGACTCGTACTTTTATCCTCTGCCCAAAATGGCCCCCACCACCCCCGCCATGTGACCAAAAGCCTACCTGTTTAGAAACTTTTAGTTCATATTTGGGGTTTTTTTAATGAATCTCATTTATTTGTTAATTCTGTTGGGCTTCAAAATCAGTTCAAGTTCAGAATAATTTTTTTTTAATATTTTTAAACTGTAGAATGCAGTTTTATATACAGGTATGTTGAGATTCTAAGTATCTTGGGAATGGCATAATTTAGAATAAACTTTATTTACTTACCAAATCAGAAAGGATCATAGGTTGTTTCCAGTTTCAGCCACAGCTGTGCTACTGCCCTGTAGCAGGACAACTGGGCGGAGCAGGCCATTCAGGCACCTGTCCGTTTGTCCCTCATACTCCTCTTAGTCCCTTCATTCCCAGTGTACTCAGGATGGATTCCTAAGACCCTGGGGCATTTTATTCCAGATTTGTTCCCTTATTCCAACAATTCACTCCCAAACAGCCAATCTTTCTCTACTATCAGGCTTCTCTTTTCTCTTCCCAACCTCCAAGTACCTCAGTCTCTAATTCATACAAGCCAAAACCATTCTCCACTGCACACTTTGAGTTGTGTTACCAGTCTCCAGTATCAGAGTGGGAAGTATATTTTACAAATAAATCTGCCTTGAACTGAATTTACATTTGTGTGGAGTTTAGGAACTTAGGAAGATATAACTCACCAGTATCGTGATTGGCTGTATAATCATGTACAGGTGATTGTTAATTTTTCAGATAGATGTGTGGACACAATTTAAGGCACATTTGGGTGCTTAGAGTATATAAATAAGATGAAATAAATTGCCCAAGTCAAGCACAGATTCAACAATTTAATCAAGGTTTTCCTTTGATCTCTGAGTAGACAGATTTTTCCACTGTGGTATCGTTGGCACCCCAAAATTTTGTAATCTAACTGAACAAATACATGTTTCAACCTTATGAAAAGCTTTAAAAATTCACTGGATTTATACTCCTTTCTTCCAAAACATATACCATTTTCACTAGAGAATTATCAACTCACTTAAGAGCAGCCTGCTTATAGAAGAGCTGTCTGTGGTTAACTCTTCGTGATTCTGTTTGTTGTAGACGACAATGATTATTACTATGGAGTGAGAATTAGGGCAGTTAATGGAAAGAAGAATGGGAATTCTGCCCTTAGAACTGAGATCTGACATTGAATCTATTATCCATGTCATACATGACATTGGAGAAGTTATGAAACATTTCTCTCCAGTCTAAATTTTTCATCTCTGAGAGGCTAACACACATTATTGCTTCAAAAATTTAAAAGACAACAAAGATTAGACAATCTGAAACATGAAAAGACCAAGTGCAGTACCTGGGATAGAATAGATTTTTAATTAATGTTACAATATAGTCCACTTTACTGTGCCATTACTAAAGGTAAGCACACACTGTTCAACCTGTTTTTTATTGGTAGTGGACTTTAAGTACTTAAAACTCTCAAAAAATACTATATCAGCAATGATTACAACTTAAAACTACTACCATTGTCATATGAAGTTTGTGAAATTAAAACATCATTCTTTTACCTATATAGAACTGGTAACTCCATAAACATATCTCTTGCTCAGTAAGTTCATAAGTGTTCTTTCTTTGTTACCAGATTCATGCTATGTCATGAATCATACTCTAAATAGAAGATGCTTAGCTCTATACTTTCTAGAAAATGATTCAGTTCAACACTCTAATATCGTTATCTCTTGCATCATCATCACAATCATCACCATTGTCCTCACCATTCTTTCCCTTCTTGTGATCATTTCTAACATGTATTGAGTGTCAACCATCTGCCAGGCCCTTTACTAGGGGCTTTATATAAATTGCCTTAGTAATTCCTCATCACCACCCTTATGAGCGTCTATCATCAACCTCATAGTATAAATAAAAAAAATAAGTTTAAGTGTGGTTACGCAGTTTGTCCAAGATCATAAGCCAGTAAATAGTGGAGTTAGAATTTGAACATGGGCAGTCCTATTTAGGCATTCATTATGCTACTAAGTCTTTATTAGTATATAATATTCAGATTTATATTAAATAGGGACAAAAATATATTTTACATATTGATCAAAATTTGGGAACAGAAATGTGAAAGTGTCAGACTCAGTTACTTAATTTCCCCAGATCCAATAGTATGTCTTAGAGGTGTATCAGGAAGTTAGAACGGTTAGGACAAACTAAAATTCCCGGTGCCGTAGAGCATTTCACTAGCAGGGTTAAGAGGGTTCAAAATTCTTCAGGGTCAAATTTAGCATGCCTTGAAGTAACGTACTTAGGTGAATAGTTCAAATCTACAGACATCCTCAGACCGTAAAATGCAGTATTGGTTTATACTCTGGTGGTCTCTATTTCATGTGTATCAGTGTGGCATTTATGTATTCTATTCTACTCAACAAGAGTATAAGCCCTTCAAGGACAGGGACTCTGTGTGAAGTGTCTGCCTCGTGTGAAGAGAAGAATTTTAGCTTCGACGATAGTAAATCATGCTTTCAGCCTCAGGCTCTCACTACCACTATCACCTTAGGCATGCTACAGTTGTTGAAACTCTGAAATAAGGGGATAAGGTGGTGTGCCATTAGGGGACACATATGGGATTGTGGCCACTTAATTTGGAGGTTCAGATTCGCAGACAATAAAGACCCCAAGTCAAAGGTGAATAGTTAAACACTTTATTAATCAAGAGCAAAGCGAAAAGCAAGAATCAAGAGCATACATCACCAGATAGGAAATCACCTACATCAGACACAGATGCTGGGGAGTCCCAAGAGGCAGCAGTGGTTGGGCTTCATCTGGGAACAGTTCTGAGCGAAGCGTCCTTCCCTCGGGTGGGATTCCAAAGTCTCACTTTGAGGACTATGACTTAAATATGTTTTAGACAAACGTGGCTACGTGCCAAGGGCCTCGTGTGATTTTGACTAACTAACTGTTCCTTTTGGGAGAAGGGCCAATTCTCCCTAAGGGAACAGCTAAAGATCAAAGGTACTAATCTCCTGGGGAGAAGGGCCAGTTCTCCCTGGGAGGCAGCACTACACTGTATTTTGTTTTTCCAATGAAGATCACAGCTCAGGCATGAACAGGGAGAATTCTCAAAGTCCCTTTAACCCTTCAGGTGGTTGTCAAAAAAGGGGCTTGTCAAACATAAGGTAGGAAACTGCTCTATCAAAAGTTTATAAAACTTTTAGCAATTCATTGCAAAAATTGTTAAAATTATGTACATATTACTGTTTCCCACAAATTTATTTAACAAATAATTATTATGAAATAAACTACTAGCTTTAACTTATTTAACATTGTATAACATATATCAGACATTATATTTACAGGCTTATATTTAACATTGGGTGAGCTATTTCTGTACTCTAGGTATGGAGTAAATAGTTTTAAATGTTCTGTACTATTTAATTCTTAAAACAAATCTTGAGATAAGTATTATTATTCTCAACTTGCACACGTAGAAACTGAGGTGTTAAACTAAGTTCAGCAACCTACCCCTAAATACAGAGCTAGTAACTGGCAGGTAGTTTCAGTAGTTTAACATGTTTATGGATTATATACCGCATTAGTGGCCCAAGTTAAAAAAAAAAAGTTATGTCATTATTTTTTATTAGGAAGCGTGCTCTGAAGTTCATGCAACAAACTTTAAGCCACTGGGTTACTTTCTGTGTTCAGTCCTTACCAGTGCAAAGTGAAAAATGTAGGGCTTATTGAAAGCACATTAAGAATTTCAAGATGGAGATAGCAGAGCATCAAACCGAGAGCACAGGCTGTAGGGTGCATGGCACCCAGTGCAACCTGCACGACTGCATGCTCATGAAGCCAGCTTGGGAACTAAGTTTATGCAGCCAAGAATCTCTGTCTTCTGTACTTAATAAAGGAAATAAAAATGATCTCATATAGGAAGACATTGTGAGGAGCCATATGCCATTATCCCTAATGTGCAGTTTGGTTATTTGACTCATAAGTCAAAAACACATTAACAAAAGGATATGATAAAGCTTCCATTCTTTATCATCATTATCACCACCATCATCATCAATTCCACCTCCATCATTAAAGTCATTACCATTATTATTAACCATCAGTATCTGATTATATTCTATCACTAGGAACGGTACTATAACTTAAAAATCACCATCTAATTTAATCGTTAGCAAAATATCTATGAAGTTTCAATGACTAAGACATTTGCCAAATACCATACATTCTGCTAATAATAGAGCATGGGTCTTGAATATCTTGGGTCATTCCAGCAACATATTATCTGTTAGAAGAGTGTGAGGAGACTTCATGTTTATAATCAGATTATCCAAACATTCACTTGTAAACAATAGAAACTTCATCCTCAGAAATGTTTCTGTTGTTTTTCTTCTGGTTTTTCTTTTTTGTTAAAGAACAGACAATATATCAAAAAGATTTAGGAGCAGGCATAAAGGAATAACAAGGGTTAAAACTCTACAGGATAATTTCTGCTTCATTACTCCATTTGAGCACAGACAGGAATCAAGTATACATTGGAGAAGAAGGTTGAATTATTTGTTGTTGTTGTTTTTAGCTCTTTACTTTAGAATGCTGTTCTAGGATTCATTATCCATGTGTGTTGCAAATCAGATAATTTTGTTTAAAATACACCCGTAGGTAATAGAATTTCTGCTTTAAAGGTTAAAAGACTATTTGTATATAAATTATCCTTCAACAATTACTGAAGAATTTCCTAATTTATATTTTCATAACATTGATTAGACTATGAGGGGTAATTTAAAGTTTATTCTTTTATTTACAATAATATAGTTTAATTTTTGATTTTATTAATTTTTGTTGGATGCATTAAGGTCCTCTCCCTATGAGTCAAAAACACTAGAACATCTAAAAGTGTGATTTCTAAATTATGTTAGAGAAACATTGTATGGAAATATCATGTGTAATAGTATTAATAAATTATAATTTAAAAATATATTTTTTTAAAAAAATTAACAAATCCACCCTGGCTCGTGTAGCTCAGTAGATTGAGTGCATGCCTGTGAACCAAGGGATTGCAGTTCGATTCCCAGTCAGGGCACATGCCTGGGTTGCAGGCCAGTTCCCGGTAGGGGACGAACCATACATTGATGTTTCTCTCCCTCTCTCCCTCTCTCCTTCCCTTCCCCTCTAAAAATAAATAAATAAAATGTTTTTAAAAATTTTTAAAAATTGACAAATCCAAGGTAGAGAATAAATGAGATCTTAAGTATGAGTATAGTTTGTTCTTGACAGTTTAATTTAGAAAAAGGTAAAATGTAAAGTAAAACAAAATGCCATTTAAAAAAACTGTTGCAAAACAAGAAAAGTTCACTCTGCATATCACTAAAATTGACCTGGAAGCCTCCATTTCTCTATATTGGAATCATTTATTTTTATATTAAGCTCTATACTATTTTCATTAAACCATGTAAGGTAACACCTTCGTTGGATGAAAGACTTTTTAATATGAAATAGAAGATATTTTGGTAAGCTTAACCTTGGACAAACTACTTAATTTCTAATATATGTTGCCTTAGGATTAATAAAAATTAAATAAAATATTGAAGGCAAAGAACATTACACAGTTTTTCTCCTTTTTTCTCTCATTAGCAAAAGCATTTATGTTTGTTTACTTACACATGTAGCTATTCAGATGAATGAATATAAAATTATTACATCGACAAAAGACATAGTTTAAAAAAGAGTTTATTTTCTTATGCTTCTTAATTGGTTTTAAATTTTTTTTTTATTGATTGATTTTAGGGAGAGAGAAATAGAGAAACATCAATTTGCTGTTCCCCTTGTTTATGTATCCATTGGTTGATTCTTATATGTGCCCTGACTGGGGATGAAACCTGCAACCTTGGCACATGGGGATGGAATGAAGCTCTAACCCACTGATCTAATCAGCCAGGGCCACTTCTTCACTGGTTGTAAGAACTTTTAAAATTTTCAGCCATTAACTGTGTAACAATAACTTTTGAACGTCAGGTATAACATCTGTGCATTTTTTCCTATTATCTTGATGAAATTAGAAGCAAGAACTAGGAACTAGGTCCAAATTAATCTATTGCCCCACCTTACCTAACCTTTTGTTTTCCTGACCAGAAAAGAAATAAGAAAGGAAGGATGGAAGGGAAGGGAAGGGAAGGGAAGGGAAGGGAAGGGAAGGGAAGGGAGGAAGGGAGGAAGGGAGGAAGGAAGGAAGGAAGGAAGGAAAGAAGGAAAGAAGAATGGAAGGAAAAACCTCAATATAAAAAGTTTTAGTGCAGAGCAAAAAGATATATAACATATTTTTATACATCTAAGAGTGACAATGAGAAATCTGAAAATGATTCATAATAACATGTGTATGGAAATGGGTTGTATGGGTATATGTGTGCATGTATGTTTGTTTCCTGTTACTCAGTTTTTGTAAGTAGTGCCTACTGAGAGCAGGTACACTTTCTGATGATCTCAGTTATTGAGTCAAATTCTAGGAAATAGCAATTGACATGTTTCAGAGAGAGTGATGACTGAGTAGATCGCACAACTTGATTATAACCTTTTTACTCTGTCTTCTATTGTGCTCTGACAGGTAATACCAACAATGTTCCGTTACCTACAATTTGCATCCATGTTAAGTCATAATAAAAAAGAAGCATCCATGCCCCTACCTGTGCAATGCTGCTGAGGCATTGCTGCAGATCAAACATGTAACACAGAATCAGAATTGAATCCACTGTGTTGCCCTAGGCCTTATTTTGTTAAAAGCATTAATGCTAAGCAAAGTGCTTTCACATCCATAACTTCTGTTAGTGCTCACAGCAAGCCCAGAGATAAGTATGAAAGCAGTCATGAGCTTCATTTGACATTAAGAAAGGTGAAGTTCACAGAAGCTAGGTGACCTTTCAGAGGTGACAAGCTTGAAAGTAACGGGGTTGTGATCTAAAACCAAGTCATCTCTAATCTAATTTAATGCTTTTCCATGGTCATGAGATAAAGGCTTACTCTTTATTTTAATCCTTTCTTCAGCTTCGTGTCATAGAAGTTTAAAGTCCTGTCTTTGAAAATCATATAAGTAGGAAAACAATTATTACACTTGAACAGAACTTTTTAAAATTCTTCTTAAAATGGTTTAGATATTTTTTTTTCTAAGTCGCTTGTTTATTATCTCCCTGGTTCTTGAAGAGCTATCCAAATGTTCTTTGTATCAGGTACGTAGTCAGCGGTCAGATTTCAACAAAAGAAGAACCAGTGAGAGGTCTATATTGAGATATTTAGTGCAAGGGATTGCTGTGTACAGTTAGAGGGGCTTGCTTGGCAAGCCTGACTGCTGTAGAGCAGGCTGATGGACAGGCAAGCTGGAACTCTAGGGCATGAGCTGAAGCTGCTGCACAGTGGAATTTCTTGCTCTTTCAAGTCCTGTTGTGCTTTTAAGGCCTCTTAATTGATTGATTAAGACCTACCAAGGGTATCTAGGATAATCTTTCTTAGCTAAAATCAACTGATTATGGCCTTTAATCACATCTACAAAATATCTTTACAGCAACACCTAACTTAGTAGCTTATTTTTTGATTGAATGCCTGGGGCTATAGCCTAGATGGGACGGCTCATCAAAAGAACCATCACAATGTGGAAGTGCAATTCAAGTAGACCTCAGAAGCAATATTCATTTAGGAACTGGAAAGATTAGATGATCAGTTTTGGCAGTGATTTGCTAATTATATTTTCTCAAGCCCTTCTTAGCCATCTTTTGTAAACTATAAAATAGGTATAATATTAAGTTATTTGACACCATTACTAAAGATTAAATGAAATAATTATTCACCAACAAAGGCTTCTCTAGAATTCCAATCTAGATTACATTCCATGTTATATTCCTACCTAGCACTGTTGCCAGTGGAAACAGGATTCTTTTGGGATATCACAGAAAAAGCACTTTAAGAATACATGCATAAGAGGAGGGGTATTGTGGCAAGATTTATTGCAGTGAAAAGAAAGACTATTTCCAGGTACCCAGTGTCTCATCCATACAAGCTGGCTTACTTCTGTCTCCCTGCAGACGAAGCCTGACCTCTGGGGCCTCAGACTTGCTCCTGTGCCTGTCAGGCCCAGGAGGACCAAGACCAAGAACTGCAGATCTTCTCTGTGTCTGATTTCCCCATGTGTACATCCTCCACTGAGGCCGGATGGCACCCAAGCCACCAGCAGCACTGCCCAAATGGCTGTGATCATCTTTCAACTTCTAATTAGTTTATTAAGAGTGCTTTCTCTCAGATAATGGTGAATACAGATTTCATGTGATTAGCCAATAATCAAGCAAGTATGTGGTATATACCAAATAAATGAATTAATTAAATATTGTGGGCATTTTATTTTTTTTAGGAAGTGCTGAGGCTGCAGGGCAATCTGATTGAAAGAGAGAAAGGGCCTTGAAAGAGCACTGGTGCAGCCCTTCACAGAAGACAAAGAAAGTGCTCATCAGTCACATAAAAAAATAGCCAGAGATGGGATGTTAGTGTGGGGGGCTAGGCAGAGGGTGACTAAAAATGCATCTTAGCACTATCTTTTTGCATTTAATTTATAAATTCTAAGCATTTTAACTTTAAGGAGCATCACAATTTATAAGCAGCATGTGCTATTCTGCATGTGTCACAGGGTCTGGCTTTAATAGAAACATTACATTTTATACAAACCTTGATTTAGTCATACTTAACTATAACTTGCTTTCATAAATTTCTCATTTGTTATTGTATACACAATGAGTCCAATATCTCTTTGTAAAAATATAAAATAAATTTGAAGTTTCATATCTGAGCCAGTAACACATCCTATTGTCTTTACCTAAAAATATTTTCCAAATTAGCGCGCTTCACACCATCCTCTGATCACTCATAAAGGCCGCAATCCCTTCTGTCCTCGACAGGAGCTAGCAATGTAGCTGCACTACTGGCTTCCTTTCTTCATCTTCTCCCCCAACGAAAAACCAGAGAGATCTTTTAAAAACATAAATTAAATCATGTTTCTCACTAGTCAAAACTCTCCCATGGATTCCCATAACATTTATCTTACAGGCCAAACTACCAAGTTTGAGCTCTGCTGTCTTCTCGGTTTTGTTTCTGCTCTGTCCTGTCTGGCTCCCCACACCAGGGACACGAAGGCTTTTGCATCTGCTGTTCCTCTGAACACTGCAGTCTCTTCCTGAACTTGGGTGTGGCTCACCCTTTCGCTCCACTTGGGTTTTTCTCAAGGGTCCCTCAAAAAAGCTATTTTCAAATGGCCTATCTAAAACATCTTGTCTTCATCTTTTACCCTATTTTCTTTTTCCTAGATTATAATGATTTCTTAGATTTATTTTTTATTTTATGTAATTATATTTTATTTATGACATCATGGAATAACAATACAATTTTTATAATATCATTGCCAGAAATTGATTTTTGCTTTTTGTTAATTATTTACTCTCTGTGTACTTTATGAGGGGGAAAAAAAAACTCTCAGAGCTAAAACCCAATCTATTCAATTATTGTAGAATGAGTTAAGAAACTAATTATAAAATGAAATATTTGTTACCATTTTAATAATGAGTTAAGATCTGTTAGAATGTTACATGTTCTGCTGCATACAGATATTAAAGCATGTCTAATTAAAAGTGGAGGTAATGAGAAGGTTCAGCAAGAAGAGGGTCAGGCTGCCTGGAGAAAGGCTGAGGAGCTGCGCAGAAACCTGAGATGTCGCCAGAGTGGACACTGGTCATGACGGCAGTTATGCAGTGGACACTTTCCAGGTGCCAGGCACTGTGTTAGTTGTCTTGCCTCCATTAGCCTATTCGGCCTCTGCACCAATTCCATCTAATAGATAATATTACAGCCATTTCACAGGTGAGGAAACTGAAGTTCGAGAGCTTAAAGAATTTTTCAGTTAGGACTTGGTATTATCCAGCTGGAACACTAAAGTCCAGTCTAAATGAATCTAAAGCCTTTGATTATAACCTGTCAACTGTATTTTATGAGTTTTAGGTTGTTCTGGGATAATCTGGCCATAAATATAACCAGATCAGTGTCCTCAAAACAGTATGCTTTACATTTAGAAAGACACATCACTTCTAAGTCAGATTTGTCCCTTTCTACCAGCTAGAAAACAGATGTATAATTTATTTTCTGTGAGTCTTAATTTTCTCTTGTTTAAAGCAAAGTTGTCAATGTCTTGTGAATATTAAATTAAATAATCAATGTAAATCACTTAGTGCAATGTCTATAACATAGTGATCACTCCTAATAGGCTCTGTGACTCCCCTCAACCTAGCCCTGGAGCTGTGTATCCAATTATGAACAAATTTCTCATTGGATGCTTATTGAACACTTGTCAATGAAGGTAGTTTCTTCTCGAATTCCATACTCCTATAGAAAAGTACAGTTCCCAAGAAATTGAAACATAGATGAACAAGTATTTTACAAATATCTTTGTAAATTCAAGAGTACTTAAAATAACAATTTGTTAATTTGGCTTAGTTCCTCAGAACTTAAACTAATGTATTTCCAAAGACTACTTGAGCAATTATTGATCCTTCAACATTTAAAAAGGTTAGCACTCCAATGATGTCTTCCTTTAAATAATGAATGTAGAAGAAGATGTATCTATCATTTAGAAATATTTATCAGATTTATTTCTGTCATACTTGATATTTTTTTTGTTGTAATCAGTTGTTTCCCAGTAGTCCCCTCGACATGTTAATGGACTCCTCTGGCTCTCAGAGAAGAAAACTTCAGTCTCCTTTTCTAATATGTTTTTGTCTTTTTTTTTTTTTTTTTTTGCTGCTGTGAGCATTTCCCCAGAAAAGCATATGGCTTTTATCTCTCTTAGTATGATTGGTATTGATCTATATTGAATGTAGTTAATTTTCTCATCCCTCTGCACTTCATGAAGTTATAAGATTCCAGACATCAAGATTTTGCATAGTAAATTTTCTGTTTTTTCAATGTTAGTCTTCTTCATTATTTTTTTCTGTGCTCTTCAATACTGAAACTTATTTAGAAACTGCTTTCAAAATTACCACAAACATTTCTACTATAACTTTCCTTTCATTAGGTGTCATTTCCTGTTTTTATTTTTGCTTTTGAGAGTACCAAAACCTCTGATAAATTACAAACTATCACTAATACACTTCTCTCCAATTCTGAAGTATAATGTCACATAAACTTATTTTTGTTCCACTAATTCAATTAAAATGTATCCATTGATGTTAATCACAGAAATTCTAGATTAAAAATAGTCATTATCTTGTTCATTTGATAATGTAGGGCAGAGGTCAGAAAATTTTTCCTGTAAAATACAAGGTAAAATTTTTAGGCTTGCAGGTCCAGTGGAATTTGTTATAACCACTCAATTCTGCCTTCATAATGGGAAAGCAACCACAGACAATAAATATATCAATGAAAGAGAGTGGCTGAGTTAAATACAAATTTATAAAACAACAAAATTTCAATTTCGTATTGAATTCCTACATAAAATATATTCTATTGACTTTTTCCAATCATTTAAAATATCAAAATTCACTTCTGGCTTTCAAACTCTAATGGCTCGCAGGCTTTGGTGTGCTAACCACCCCCGACACAGTCTGTCCTCTTTGTCCAAGGGTTGGCGATATCATAACACTACATTTGTGTACAGAGTCTTGTCTTATGCTGCAACTGTGCTATATTGGGGAAACCATAAATCAAAAAAGGAAAAATTGTAGAGGTCACAGCCGGTAAACTAGTAAAGAAATTACAAAATTATTAGAGTCCTTTAGGGAGAGATAAGTAAACAGAAATGAAATAGAACAATACCTATGGTCGTCTTATGTTCTTTTAAGCAATATTAAAATTATCGAACATTGTACTCACAAATACAGTGGAGTAAGTTAATATATTAAAAAAAAAAACCTCTACTTCTACTCCAAGCAATCATATAATAATGTTGAATAACAAGGAGTTTTTAAAATTAAAATGTAACTATGCATCTAAACCAAATCAAGACAATGCCCAGGAGCAGTGAACGTGAGTTGAATATGAAGTAGAATCATTTCTTTGCAGATTAAAACTAGAAATAAGCCTTTTAAGAACCAAAGTCAGGACTGCAAATCACATGGTGTATCTTGTGTAAAGCACGGGAACAGAACTACCTCAATAAAGCCCAAAGACGCGTATGGACTAGGACTTGTCTAGTTCATGAAATGGGGTTAGAAAACCTCTCCTTAGTAACTAAAGGGACCTTAAAAAAAATTTCCAATTGCCTCAGGATTTTTTTTTACCTAAGATAAAAACTATATATATTCATGTTCCACTCAGAGTTATATTATCCACATTCTCAGTATTCTCATAGTACATGAATACAATAATTATATTTTCTTGTTAGGCCAGGACAATTCTGGTTTATGCTTGTTATAATGGTCCTATTCAGTTTCATCACTGCCATGTTGTGGTAATATATTATAATATCAGCAGATAAATAGCCCACAAGTTGAGAAATTTTAAAAAGTGATGAAGAACTAATGAAATATTATGGTCATGAGCTGAAGCAAATCAAACTCTCCTTCAGTAACTCAAGACAGAGAGGATTCACGCACACATACACCAATGAAACAACTCCCAGGGATGAGTTCGTAACCAACATTACAGACCATATGAAGTGATACACGAGGGAGAGTTGGTCAACACTACAAAGAGAATTTATAATATAAGTATAGCTAATAAACTGAAAGAGATAAAGTATTTAAATAGATAAAGATAAAATAGAACCATAACCAAGAGCATAATATGATGAAAAAGGCAGGAGATGTATAAATAATTAAGGAAAACTTCTGCACTAAATTGAGAAAAAAATATTGATAACTTAAATTAATGACAAAATATAGACAGGACATATGATGCTAAAGGTATTTATTGAACCAAAGGATAAAACTCAAGGAATAGCTCAAAATGTAGCTCAAAGAAATAAGAGATAGAAAGTATAAATAAATGTATGGAACACTAAAGATTAAATGAGAAGTCTATAAATTTGAATATATAATGACTAAGAATTTCTCAATAATAAAGAAATATATGGTTCTTAATATAGATGAAACACACTGAATCTTGAACTGGAAAAATAGAAATTTACATGAGATACTCCATAATGAAAATGCATAACATAAAAGTAAAAAAACAGGAAAACTTTAAGAATTATTTGACACCTCTTACTACAAAGTAACAACAATAACATTACAGATTAAAGACAGGCTTCTCTTCAGCAATATGTAACGTAAGACCATTGATTGATATCTCTTTTTAATTATATTTTATTGATTATGCTATTACAGTTGTCCCATTTCTCCCCCATCATTCCCCTCCACCATGCACACCCCCTCCCACCCACATTCCCCCCTTTAGTTCATTTCCATGTGTCATAAGTTCTTTCACTTCTACTTTTCCCACACTATTCTTGCCCTCCCCCTGTCTATGCTACTTACTCTCTGTACCCTTCCCCCCCTCTCCTCCTCCCACTCCCCTGTTGCTAACCCTCCATGTGGTCTCCATTTCTCTGTTTCTGCTCCTGTTTTGTTTGCTTAGTTTGCTTTTGTTTTAGGTGTGGTTGTTAATATCAGTGAGTTTGCTGTCTTTTTACTGTCCTATTTTTTATCTTCTTTTTCTTAGATAAGTCCCTTTAACATTTCATATAATAAGGGCTTGGTGATGATGAACTCCTTTAACTTGACCTTATCTGAGAAGCACTTTATCTTCCCTTCCATTCTAAATGACAGCTTTGCTGGATAGAGCAATCTTGGATGTAGGTCCTTGCCTTT
>PVKU01003390.1:0-129949 GCA_004027475.1 Anoura caudifer | reverse complement strand
TCTTTTACCACCTGGCTTATTTCACTTAGCATAATGTTCTATAGTGAATATTAATGTTTTATTGTAAAAACCATTTTTAAATCAAGATATATTTTGATTATTTGCTTGCAAGAATGGGGGAGTATTCTGATTGTCACTATTTGTGTAATCCAATACAAGAGAGTGGAGAAAAGGAAGGAATTTCCCAAGATCTAAGTGTCTAATTCTCCTGGTATTTTTCTGAATTCTTTAATATTCTCAATTTTTCAATAAAAGAAAATATTTTCTTCTTAACCTCTGGTATATAGTTTTAATGGTGCTTAAATAAATTTATTGATAAAGAAGGTGAAATTTTGATGTCAATAACTCTTGGACCATACCACCTCACTCCACTAGCCTTCCCTAATTTTATTGTTTATGCTTAATTTGGATATCACTTCATGATATGTCTTCAATTGTAAATAGACAGTTTCTACTTGAAATAATCTGAGACTAGCACCTATTAAATTCAAACAATATGCTAAACTGTATTCAGAGGAACCCTTTTGCTCTCATAGAGTGTAATTGGAGAGAAATAATATAAGCATATGGAAGGTTACTTACCAATAACTTTGTTCAAAAATAAATGTGAACAAAAGAGAGGCATCAGGGACAGTGATTTCCAGTGATCCAGATAACCATTACTTGTTTTAGAATGTACAGTGTTCTCTGTGGATTAGAGTGCTTTTACAGGACTTCACGATTTCAGATGGATCTTAACTCCAAAATGCTGCACAGGTTTTGAACAGATGAAGGCAAGGATCAAGGGTAATCACTGAACATACAAGGCAAGAGAGCAGCTTGTTCAGCCAGGAACATTGACTAGGTATCTCTCCACTGATGCTTAGCACTTAGCTCAAGATAATTCACTCCTGGAAATGAACACACAGAAACTCTTCTTTGCCCATCAATCTTCAGAGATGACCTCCAACAACAAACAAATCACATTATGTTGTAAATATTAATTTATTGCCCTGCTTCTGGTCAATAAGGTGAATGTTGCTTAAGGGGAGGGATACCACTTACCTTTAATCACACTGCAGCGCATAGGATCACAATATGTGGAGTACAGAGAAATTGGAGTCTCTTTCACCTTTGGTAACACGTCGGTCTGGAATCGTATTTTCTTTCTGACTACTGCCTATCCCAGAGCCTGGCACATTGTACAGTACCAATGGATATTAAAATAAATAAGTAAATAGAAATATGTAACATCAGCATAGTTATTAAATGATGAGATGACCTATTCACTGACTTGTCATAGCTTCTGATCTAGCAGAGGAAAGAAAAATATATATACATTTAGTCAAAAATACAGGAAGATGTTAAGTAGTAGGATACACTACTTATTATATTTAGATGAATATAATGCAAACCAGATAGATAAGTACAAGTAAGTGATCAAAATAAGTGACTGAAAGGAAAAGTCAAAGCAAATTTCCAGCTGTACGTCAAAGCATGTTTCAAGCTGTACGTTTTGGGTAGGGCATGTGATAGAAAGGGATGTTGTCTAAGGGGAAAAATATGCCTTCAGATTGCAGGGAAAATATTAAAAACGTGATTCAACTTTCCTATTAATATTATCCAAAGTTGAATTAATTTCTTCCATATGGGTTAGCATATTGCCACTCTTGCTCTCATTCGGATTTTCACCAAAAGACTGAGATAAGAACAGGACATTGGCCCTGGCTAATGTAGCTCAGTGGATTGATCATGGGCCTGCGAAGCAAAGGACCATGGTTCGTTTCCCAGTAAGGGCACATGCCTAGGTTGCAGGCCAGTTCCCGGGAGGAGATGCATGAGAGGCAACCATACACTGATACTGATATTTCTCTCCCTCTCTTCCTCTCTCCTTCCCTTCCCCTCTAAAGATAATAAATAAAATCTTAAAAAAAAGAACATGATATTGTTATTCCTCTTACACAGAGGAGAAAACTGAGGGACAACATAGCCCTGGGTTTTGAGGAGTCTGGCTCGTGACCTGTGTCCTTTTCACTACATGGAGTCATCTTTTTACCCAGACCAACGTTGACTGGGCTCCAGGCTCGGTCTCTTTTTGTTTGTTCTTGCATCCAGCTGTTCTGCCTCACTCACAAAGCTATAGATTTCCTGACAGGAGGCAGCTACATTAACTGTGGCTGCTTGGTGGGCTTGACTATTAAAATGGCCATTTCTGTATTTATTCTGGGTCTTAGGAAGGCTCAAAGGGAACTCCTCCTCATTCCATTCTAAGGATGTCTCTGAGTCAGCACTTTAGGACACACAATACAGTATTTTAATGGAGAGGGGCCCAGAGACCATTATCCAGAAGTTGCTAAATGTCAGGACCAAGGAGGCAGGCTTTATGGATTTCTTTAAAGAGCTTCATTAACTTGACTAATTGGAAAGTGGAGATTTGCAGACTTGTCTGCTTGTAGGGGTGAAAAGACAAAGTCAATAGGATGTGTGTGCAGGACACGTGGGGCTGTGATAAGCCACTAACCGTTCCTGGTGGATGGACAATACATTTGCATTTGGTCCATTGTAAACAAGGGTGATAACTGAAGCAGCAGCATGGAGCTGAAAGAGCCACAGATTTGGAGTCACCCTGAACTGGCTAAAAATCCCGACTTCACCGATTATTAACCTTGAGAATACAGAACAGCTACTTAAATTCTATGAGCTTAATTTTTACCTCTGTAAAATCAAAGTATTCTAGCTTTACATGGTGTTTGTGATAGTTCATTATAACAGACTCTGGGTAGAGATAATGCAGTGACAACATATTTACTTTTATTCCATAAATAAAAATAAAAGATGGTTTAAATTACATAAACCCACAGGAAGGAGAGGACATAAAAGCAGTAACAGGATCTGTGAAGCTGATGGACAGCTGGTAATTGAGCATATGCTAGAAAACTGATCCTAAACTAGTAGTCAGAAAAAACTATAAAGCCATTAGATATACTCTTCTATAATTGTATCACTTCCTCCACAATTTTATCAAGGTTTTGATTCAATGCAATCTCTTCAGACTTCCAATGATATTATAATCCATATTTTACTTCCTTGCTCTCTCTTCCTTTATATTTCATCACTTTCCCTCAAAATATTTATCATTAACTGAAGGAATTAATGAATGAGTGAATGAATGAATGAATGTTTTCTGTTTTACTCTCTTCACAATAAAATATAAGCTCCATTATATCAGGAACATTGTTTAGTTTATTGCTGCAGCAGATGACTAGAACAGTGCTTAGCAAAAAGTAGACACTTAATACATTTATACTGGATTAAGTAAATTAAATTGTAGACACTTTCTTTTTTTTATTTTAATTGTTCTTCTTGTACAGTTTTCTTTGACTCCCTTCCAAGCCCACCGCCCCAGCCCTCCCCACCTCCCTCCCATTTCCACCCCCTTAGTTTTTGTCCATGTTTCTTTTATACTTGTGGCTCTAAACCCTTCCCCTTTCCCCTTGAAATTCCCTTCCCTCTCCCCTCTGGTGACTGTCAGTCTATTCTCAATTTCAGTGTCTTTGGTTATATTATGCTTGTTTGTTTGTTTCGTTGATTAGGTTCCTGTTAAAGGTGAGATCATATGGTGTTTGTCTTTCACTTCCTGGCTTATTTCGCTTAGCATGATGCTCTCCAGTTCCATCCATGTTGTCATGAAGGGTAGGAGCTCCTTCTTTCTTTCTGCTGCATAGAATTCCATTGTGTGAAGGTACCATAGTTTCTTTCATAGCACCACAATTTACAATTGCCAAGTGCTGGAAACAACCTAGGTGCCCATCAGTAAATGAATGGATTAAGAAAGTTGTAGATACTTTCCATCTGCTTTCATCTACACCTAGACTCTTGTCTTCCCTAAATTCCATTAAATAAAAAACTAGGCTAAACTAGACATTTTCTTTACTTTTAAAATAGGCTCCTAGAGAGAAGTCCTCTAGATTCTACCTAGATCTACCAAAACTAGGAAGGAAAGCTAAAACAGATATTCCTGACAAGGGATCATGGAGGAGAATGGTATGAGGAAGTTTAACAGTTTCCATACAGAGCTCTAGGAATGTGGGGGTGAAGTCAGAAGAAAACAGCTGTGTGGTATCCTGGTAGACTTAAATCATGCTTGCATTGTTAAAGACCCCATCACCAAAGTTAGCTCAGAATTATTTGACCTCTCTGTTTTCTTTACTTGGATACCAAAATGTTAGCAATGGTCAATATTTCTGGAAGGTTTAGGATGCCAAGAACCTTCATTCACCTCTAAGGGGAGAAGAAGGAACTCCAGTAGGGTCTGTGGTTGAATCTTCCAGCTCAATGGGGATGAGGATTTAGAAATAAATAAACAACTTTACTTTGAGAAATTCAAAACCTGTAACTTTCATGTTCTTACCTAGGTAGTAAAACTCAGACCTCCTCTAAATGGAATGTTTTACCCATTTAATGTAACAGAAATAGAAATAATCTCAGTTCCACCAAAAATTTTTACTTCCACATTTAAAATGCAAAACAGTAAGTGTATACTGAGTATGAAGGTCCAGATTCTTAGGGGCTATAATCAAGAAGGCATAATCTCTATGGGAACAAAGTCTACACATCTGAAAATACACTGTAGTTCCTCTATTCTAACAACTCATTGCTTGTGAGATGGACAGTTAATTTAATGGCAGCTTTTCGTTGAGGGAAAACAACAATTACAATGAGTTTAGTTGAGCAAACTAGTTCTAACACAGATCCTGTCTTGAATTCTAGTTTGACAAACTCTGTGTTAGAGTGAGGAAAATGTAAGAATTGACAATATGAGGAGTGATTGATGAGCCATTTGAGCAGATAGATAATAAATGATTTATGAAATGAGAGACAGATGGGAAAAGTTTGTCTGTTCTGTGGTGAATGAAGAGATCACTCTATAAGCAAAGACATACTCGCTATGTAAAAACTGTGTGATGTTCATGTATCTGTGAGTAGTTTGGAGAAAAACCCCACCAAAAGTCAGGCCTTTGTTTCTCAAAGCTGGATATGAGTTTAATTTTTCTTCAGCACATTCTTTAAGAGATCAGTCACAAATAGGCCTAATTCTGTAGATAGAAGCACTTTCTTTGATACTCAAAGTATCTTTGAAATAATAGGGTTAGTTAGTAAACTTTAGGAAAAAAAACCATGAGATTATGTATAAACCTGACATCCGGCAGCAGTGAGTCATCATTGCTACCCAATAATAGTCCGTGCATGTGAGTTGCTTACCCAGTTCAGACTGGGCATGTGCTGTCTGGTTGGCCACAGCCACAACTTTCCTGCTTCTCTCATTCAGCTTTCCAACCTGGGCCCTGCGTATGTTTATTTGCCCCCTAAACTCTAAATGAAGGCTTCATATACTATTTCTCTGCTTGGCTTTGGATGTTATCTGTGTTGTTATTCTGGTTCCAATACTTTCTGCGTCTTTGGTCATTACTTTACCTCCCTTTGCGTTGGTTTCCTCTTTGATAAAATAGAATTATAAATAGTACTGACCTCATAGTATTATATCAAGATTAACTTATTTAGTTCTGGCAAAGCATCTGAAATTGTTCTGGTCAAACAGGAATAATATTATCATTATGATCATCATCATACTTTGAGATATAAGGTGTTGCCTTCTAAGCAAAACCTTTTCTGACCATCCACCCCCCAACATGGTTCATCCTCATTTGCCCAACACCATAGCCAGCACAAAACTTTATAAGCCCCAAAATCATGTACCAAAAATATTAGCACATATCTCCCTCCTTTATCAAATTACAATTTTACTTATGTCAAGGGCCATGTTTATTTATATCTACATTCCTAAAATCAGACGTAGTAAGTGTTGCACAGTAGAAAATGCATGCTTAATGGATTTTCATTCACTTATTTTTATTTGACATTTGTTATTGAACGTTACATATATTAGGGATTGAGTGTGCCTTGAGATCCAATGGCAAGGACAAAAATCCATCACTGTACACTGTTATCTATATTAATAACAAAAGTATATTATTGCCATGGTTATCTATTATTTGTATTGCCCACTGATTCCTTTTTCAATGGTAAAATTAAATCTGAGTTATATTTTTCAAACTTCTAAAATATTTGCAGTAAATTCTACAAATGTCTTTATAACCATGGTCTATGTCATAGTGTCTGGCATGCAGGAGGCATCTTCTAAAATTTTTTGAAAGAATGAATGACTGAATAAATGTATGAATGAATGCCATTCTCTAGCTGGAGACTGAATCCTGCTAAAGACAACAGGCGTCTACTGAACAGCCCTGTAGTAATCTTTAACACCCTAGTCTCTCTTCTATAACTGGGTCATGATATATGTGTGTATAGGGCCCTGCATTTTCAGACCTGCAAATAAACCTGCAGTACTTTCTACAACCTGTTCAGCTCTCGTACATAACTGAGGAGGCAATAAATAGGGAGCTTGGAAGGCAACAGATGAAAACATAGTTCAAAGTGACTTTTCATCCACAATGGCACAGCTCTGCATTGAATTAGAACATAAGAGTAGTTCTCATTGAATATGAAAAGGAAGTAACCTTTTACTTCCCTAAAGAAAGTATGAAAAGGGCAGGTAGAAGCTTTACAAATAGTGGTGAAGAGTTAGAGATTCAAATTAGTCTTTATATATACATAATCTGAGAGGCTTCAATAGACTCGATATATTTTATGTAAAAATAATACCTTGTACTTCAAATGCAGCTGAAATTACTCGTATACGTTCATCCATTTGATGATACTCAAGCCAATCTTGGGAGGTAGCATAGTATTAACCTTCACTTTCTAATGAGGTAACTAAGGTTTAGGATTTAAAGTCCCAAAGGTTAATACGAATTAGAAAAACTTCTGTGAAAAACATATATTCATCTCATATTAAATAAGGTTGACTGAGTACCTTTCTATCAGCTGCCCTCATATTAATACCAAATGTTTCATATACTGTGTTTACGAGGTAGAATGTTCTATATATAAATTTCAAGTAATTAGGTTTTCCCAACTATCTCTAATTCCTATACTCATAACTTTAAAATTCTCAGACATGTAATATAAGGTATAATGTTAGCTCCTCAGATCCTCTCTCTGCCTTCTCCTCTGTAGGCTGTGGAATAACCTTCACAAGCGGCTCTGCCATTAATATTTAAGGTAACCTTCCTAGTTCCTCTTTCAAAGACAGATTGCTTTCATTTCACCTATGTCTGTCTCTATCTACATAATCTTTGCTGGTACTTAGTTTACATTTGGGAATTCACTTCTTGAAGATGTGAGTTTTTTGCAACTTTGAAGTAACAAGGAAATAACCCAAACAAAGCCATCTGGCACCTGTGAATGGGCAGAACTTTTTCCTTACAGACTGGTGGCTACTTACATTACCAGAGTTGGAGCACTATTCCTGTACCCCAAGGTTTCCCCTGGTGTAATATCACCAATAAATTTGTCAAGTGTTATGAGCCATAAAAATATCACCCAGTACTCATCTCTAAGCATGAGTACTCTTCTTAAAAGTACTAATTCAATGCACTGTATGCTCCTTGATAACAGAGGCCATAGCTGTTTTGAACACCACTTCCCAGTGCCCATCAGATACTGACTGATACATGGCAAACCTCAACTAACACATGATACCTGGGTGACTATGTCTCCGTTCTCCAAGGGAGAATCATAATGCACATTTGTTTATGGGGAACATTGGCAATCCTCCAGTCTCAAAACCTTTACTTTCAGTGGATTCCCACTGTGTTCTGTATGCCTTTTCCTTTCCAAACTTTCTAATACAAAAGTTAAACATACAGAAAAGCTGAAATAATTTTACAATGAATCCTCATACCCTCCATTTGATTCTAAAATAAGATGTGGCTATACTTGTTTTTATTAAATATCTATCAATTTACCAATAGTTTTATGGCTTTTTTCTTTTACATTTGATAATAACATAAAAATATGCCTCAACTACTTCAGCATGCATATCAGTGAACTCAATATTTGCTGACTATTTTCTTCTCTTTTGAGATAAATTTTACATTTAAGAAAATGAACAAATCTTTTAAGAGTGTATTCAATGAGTTAGACATGCATACACATAGATAAGCCAATGCTCTATCAAGAAATAGAACATCACTCTGAACAAGTCCTCTTATACCCCATCACAAAAGCTTACCTCTCTCCAACCAGAGGTAACTACAGATCCCATTTTTTTTCCTCTTTGTTTAGCCTGTTCTAGCACTTTATAGTGTATACACTCTTTTGTGTGCAGTGCTTTCTTTCCCTCAGCACTAAGTTTCTATGATTCATCCATATAGCTTTTTATTTTGTGCTGTTTAATAAAACTCAGATGCCTTACTAGGACTTTAAGGTCTAGATTATACTCTGGCTCTGCCTACCCCGGAGTCCTCAGTTCTTTTCCTTCTCTCCATTAGTCCACATGCTTCAGCCACATTATCTTCTAATGCCCCTACAACATGTAAGCTCTTTCTCTCTGAGATTGCTTTTGCTTGCACTTGCTGTCCCTTCCACCTGGAACTATCTTCACCTGGGTCTACATATGGCTACTTCCTTCGTAGCCTTTAGGTCTCCACTCAGATATCATCTCAGAAGCCTCTTTCTGATGACCTTATCTGAAGTAGCTCTCTTGTCCCTGATTATTTGCTGCCATAGCCCTTCATCTATTTCCTCTTATCAGAAGCTATAGTTATCTTGCTTGTTTGCTGGGCTTGTTAATCTTTTGCCTCCCCTATGGGAATGCAAGATCTTAAGACTAACACCCAGGTCTTCTTTGTTCATCTTTTTTATCTTCAGAATAAGCACAATTCTGGGCATGTAGTATTTTATTAAAATTTGTTGTCAAAATATATTTGACTTTGGAGTTTTGATGTTAAATAATATATTTTAACAATCTTAACACCCCTTGAACCCTGCATTCTACAGAAAAAAAAAAAAAGATTTTAATTACTACTAGAATGAAGGTACCTATGGAAAAGATAATGCCTAAAATTTTCTTTTGTTTTGTGTGAGTGACTTCATAATTTGTTTTCTAAAGGTATATGTTGGTGAATATAATGTCTACTCCCTTATGGCCTGCCAGTCTTCCTGAAACACTGTGACATAGTGTCTCACGGATACCAGAAAAGGAATTGCTTAGCCAGGATTACATATCTGGTAACAAGGGCAGCCATAATTCTCATCTCAAATTCCACTATTTCATGTAGAAAGGCATTAAGGCCCTAAAGAAAATAGTAAATTATTAAGTCCACAAACTGCAAAGATGTGGCAATGAGCTATACAAATACCAATTGATTCAATGTTTAATAATCCCGTTCAAGCATTAGTGATGCCCCCATTTTATTTTTTCAACTTTATTGAGGTACTATTCAGAAATAAAAATTTTTATATAATTAAGGTGCACAATGTGATGTTCTGATATACAAATACATGTGAAATGATTACCACTATCAAGTTAATTAACATATCCATCACTTCATATAGTTATCTTTTTGGAGGGGGTGAGAACACTTAAAATCTACTGTCTTAGCAAATTTGAAGTATCAAATAAATGGAATATTGTTGACTGTGGTCACCCAGCTACACATTAGATCTCCGGAACTTCTTCTTTGCCACCTTTGACCAACATGGACACCTTTCACTGAGACCCTGGTGACTACCACTCTACTCTCTGCATTTATGAGTTTAACTTTCTTAGATTTCATGTGCAAGTGAGATCATACAGTGTTTGTTTTTCTGTCTGGCTTACTTTAATGATCACATTGTCCTCCAGAACTGCTATCCCCACTTTATGAGTAAGCTTTTATGACAAACCCTGTAGTTATTATGAACTGACCACAAAAAGAGGCTTATAGGGTGTGCTTTCCATGAGTAAAACCATACATACTCAGGTGTATAAATCAATATCACAGCAGGGAAAGAAATTCTCCAAGAGAATTCTGCTTTGAGCATTCTTGGATATTCTGTTAGACATCAGCTTTATCTGTGAGGAGACCATGGACTGCTTACAGACAGACCATCAACTGTGTTTGATCTTGGGAATGTAAGAGGAGAAAACACAGTTCCTGTCCTTGTTAAGATTATATCTAACAATGGGCAGGCTAAAACACATCTAAATTATGCCCTATAAAGATACATGGTACGGGCCCTGACTGGTGTGACTCAGTTGGGTGGGCATTGTCCTGCAAAACAAAAGGCCACCAGTTCCATCCCTGGTCAGGGCACATGGCTGGGTTGCAGGTTTGGCCCCCGTTGTAGCACATTGATGTTTCTCTCTCATATTGGTGTTTCATTCCCTCTCTTTCTCCCTCCCTTCCCCTCTCTAAAAAAAAAAAAACCCCAAAGAAATAGATATATTTTTAAAAAGATACATGGTACAGGTGTATACCCTGTAAAAGAACAGTAAGAGGCATCTAATTTACATTAGTTCAGAAGTTGTATGGTTTAAGATCACATTAAAATTTAGGTATAAAGACCATATACCAGTTAGATGACTAAAGAAGGAAAGTGTTTTAGGCAAAGAAAATAATATAAACAAAGGCCTGAAGAGGACAGGGCCTGGAGTTTCCAAATAACTGAACTGCCGAGGCGAGCGCAGGGTGACCATGGAAGACACATAGCATACGGAGAGAGACCAGAGTAGCAGGGCTTCTCCAAGTCAGTGAGTTTTTAATTTTTAACATGTGTAGCAGAAAAATCACTGAAGAAAAATGAACAAAGAATTGTAATAAAGAATGTGGGGAAGGGCCCTGGCTGGTATGGCTCAGTGGATTGAGTGCGGTCCTGTGAACCAGAGGATTGCGGTTGGATTCCCAGTCAGGGCACATGCCTGGGTTGCAGGCCAGTTCCCAGCAAGGGATACATGAAAGGCAACCATACATTGATATTTCTCTTCCTCTCTTCCCTTCCCCTCTAAAGATAAATAAATAAAATGTTTAAAAAATAAAAAAAACCCAACAAATTAAAAAAAAAGAATATGGGGAAGGATTTGGAGCAACAAGTATAAAGGACACATGGACAAAAACTAGGGGGGTGGAAATGGGAGGGAGGTGGGGAGGGCTGGGGCGGTGGGCTGGAATGGGAGTAAAAGACAGAAAACTGTACAAGAACAACAATTAAAATAAAAAAATTTAAGAAAAAGAATGTGGGTTCTGACCTTGGCCAACCTAACTATTCTAATAAAGCTTCATTCCCTCATTTGTAAAATTTGGATATCTGTGCCTATTACATTGCAGTGTTAAAAGCAATAAATAAAATAACATAGGAAATATTTATAGAATCATATTTGCCATATAATCATTATAAATATTTTAGCTATTTTAAAATATGTTCTTTCATAATTATTTAAGAGCAAGGTTGATCCCAGAATTCTGGTGTGAGAAACACCCAGGTAGATGGATGAGTCAAATGCCCCAGGGTGTGTGTGTGTGTGTGTGTGTGTACACACACACAGCATAGGACAAAAGTAGGTCTATAGTTGTTTGTATAGAAAATAATATAATAATTAAGAAAGAATAATACAAGAATAAACTCTCTGTTTTGCAAAATCCTTTGGTTGCCCCTCCTTACCTGAGCCCCCTGCTCCTCTGCCTACAAATCCTCACTCCTAGCCTTTTCAGGCTTGTTAACAAGTGGGTGTATATTATTTCACACTCTTCATTCTTGAACAATCTCTTCTACCTTTTATTTTTATAAGTTTATCTTTTTTCTGTAAGAAAAAATACATGTATTCACATAATAAAATGAAACATAATGACCTTAGTAACATAATTTTTTTTCTTAAGAGACTCCCATACTTACCTTCATTCTTAAGTGGCTAAAAACAGAATTGAAAAAAAAAGGGAAGGCCCATATACCTTTAATAAATAAATATGTAGAGTGCAAATATTAAATAATTAATATTCCTAGAAATCTATCTGAAGATCTTCAAAATGCTTTAAAATAGCTGATTAAAACTCTTCATGCCAACCAGTTTAACTAAGGATTATATAGGAGCTTCTCTGAAAGATCATTTCATCTGACTCAAGTACTCCAGAATAAAATAGCTATGTGATAACCCAGAGTAACACTGAACTGCATCTTAAGATGGAAAATGAATGGTCCTATTAGAGCCAAATGAATCTGCCAAGGGAGTTTATACAGAACGTGCTTTAGATTTAGAATTTGCATGGCATGCTAGTTTTTATCGCCATTAATATGCTATTATGAAGCTGGTTGCTTGGTGTTTTAAAGTGCCTCCTGATCATAAATTAGTCAACACAAAATGCTTCTGAAGTAGCATCCCGATTTTCCAGTTGAAATCTCTGCATCCCAAGGCAATTAAATGGCTCTCATCAGGTGTTTCAATTTCTGTACTTTACTCCTCTGCAGCTATCTTCATAAGGGCACGTGTATTTTGGAGTACCCACTGTATTCCACAGCTTGAGTTAAAGAGGTGCTTTGTATATGTGATCACATTTACATCTTATAGTTTTGTGAGGTGGGTATGATTTTCCTCCATTTTAGAGGCAAGGGGACTAAAGTCTAGGTGATTTGCCAAGAGTCGGAAGGGAAATACATTCCATCCACTGGAAGGCATGGTAAGTTGCATTTGACAGACTGGATAATGGTGAACCATGTAATCTACAATTTTCCCATTGCTAAATCTCAGCATCTCTGGCTGAATTTCAAAATCTCTATAATCTGAATGTATCCTATCATTTCAACTGCATGTGCCACCATCATCTAAAATAATCATCTGCTTAGCCCACACCATGTGCTAGCCACTGTTCAATGTTCATGCTTTTGCTCCACCTGGTATATTTTCTTCCTTTCTTTCCTACTACATCTACACTTAACCTTTCTTAATTCCTGTTCAGTGATATTGCAATTTGTTACTGAGCTTTGACAATGGGATATGGGAGACAATTTCTGCCTCCAAGCCAGGCCATAAAATATGCTGCATGATTTCATGGTAAAACTGGCAATGCCCTAAGACAGAAGAAACCTGGATCCCTGCTTACCACTTGGATGAATGCTGGAAGGGAGAACCAAATGACCCAATCAAATGTATCAAAACTTCCCCCACTCCACCTTGCACCCCCACCCCCCTCACATACACAGTGAGGCTCAGTTAAAAAGCCAATAGAGGAGAATGTGTGTATACACACACACATTATACATATGCACATATACACACATATGTGCCCATATACAGATGTACACATATACATGTACATATTTATAGGTATATACATATCACACACATATTATATACATATATATGATAGTGCATATATTATATGTACGTATAATACACACACATGCATATACATGCATACACACACACAGAGGATAGGAAAATACCTGCAACTTACAAAAGAGGAATTGCCTGTGTTGGCAGAAAATATCATCAGTTTTAATAATACTTACAATGTTTTATTTTTTTCTGTAAGAGGTGATAGGATAAGCTAAGGATACCAACTTTGGAAATAAACTTCCTGGGTTCAAAATTCAGTTTTCCCATCTATTAGCCTTAGACAAATTATTTAACTTGTCTGTGCTTATTTTCTTTTTCCTAAGGTACATTGTGCCTCAATTTCACTTTTCTCTAAAATAGGGATCGCTATGGACTCAGTTTTGTCTCCTCACAATTCATGTGTTAAATTTTAACTCTCAATAAGATAACATTTGGAGGTGGGCTGCTTGCTGTCTCTTCCATGTGAGGGCACAGCTTGGAAGGCAACCATCAGCAAGCCAGGAATCTGAGCATGCTTGCACCCTGTTCATGGTCTCCTAGCCTCCAGATCTGTGAGAAAATAAATATCTGTTGTTTATCTACTCAGTCTGTGGTATTTTGTATGATAGTCTGACCTTACTAATATGGGGAAAATAAAAGTACCTGGCTCAGGAACATATTAAAACACAGTTCATACTGGCATATGGGGTCAGTCCAGAAGGTATCTGCCATGTAATATGAAAAATAGAGACATTTATTAAAGAAGATACAAGATACAAGAAACATTATACATAGGACAATGACACCTCAGCCCCCTTCAAAGTAGGCACCTTAGACTTCACACAGTTCTCCCAGTCACCATCAGCTGCCCTGTCATATTTTCCTGAATCTCAGCAATGGTGTGAAATCTCTTCCCTTTTCAAAGGTGTTTTTTTTTTTTTTTTGAGAAAAGCCAGAAGTTGCAAGACAGCAAATCTGGGCTGTTAGAGGGACTGAGTCACCTGAGTGATTTGATGTTTTGCCAAAAACTTCTGTAGGAGACGTGATGCATGAGTGGGTGCATTGTCCTGATGAAGCTTCCAATCACCAGTTGCCCATAGCTGTGGCCTTCAGAATCATTTGAATAGTTTCCACAGAGGAATGTTCAAGCTTAACTCAACATTTGATGCCGTTTCATTGCTCTACTTGCTCATTCTGAATGTGATGGCTACACAGTACACATGCTCACTCAATGGTGTCTATCACCCCCACTGACTAGTACAGTGGAGTCATCATTGTTCATGCATGTGCAATCCACTCCACTCTCCTTGGCTGCTGGGTTACATTGATGTCATGAAAACCATTCTTGTTATATTAATAATAGCTGGACTTTTTCCAGGTAGACCTCATACATATGTTTTATAAGCAATAGCTATGATTTTAAATGACTTGAATCCATAAAGAAAAATGAGTGAATGATGAGTATACTAGTATTTGCAATAATAGCTTTAGTTTTCTGTAACCTTGAAGAACTTCATATTTTAAAAGAAAAAGTCAAAAAAATATAAACTTTTGCAGTAATATTAATTTGAGTTGGATAAGATTGATATAGAGTGACAAGTTAGAAGTCTGTTTCACTAATGCTGATGAGCTTTGATTGGAATACAGTTGGAACAGTGGCAGAAGACAAAAAGAGGGATGAGATTCAAGGAATACTCTGGACATAAAATGGCAGAGGGGAAGGAGGAAAGGATGATACCTGGGTCCTGATACCAATTTGAAATGGATCCACTTCACAGCTGATTTCTTCAAGGAAGAGGTCACATTTCACTTTTGACAGTTTCAAGGTCACAGTTAAGAAGGAACAGCAACAATACATCTATTACATCCTATAATTTCGGTTTTGCTATTTAACTTTGAACACCACAAGTGCAGATTATGGGAGTACAAATGAGTGAAACATTCACAAATGGGACAGAAGCCCATGGTTAAGAGAAATGAGAGCTTGTCATAAGCTTTCAAGGATGGCAAGGTTTTACAAGGAGATGAAACTTTTGGAGGTTCAGAAGGAAAAATGATACTCTCAATACAGGTTAAAACCATTAGAATCACTGCTGTAGAGATGGCATTTAGTCTAAATTTGTAAGGTAAGTTTTCCAAGATCACAGCAAAAGCCAGACCTTGAGTAGCTGCCATCACGTAAACTAGATGAATACACACTAGTGGGAACAGTTGCCCGAAGGGCACTTAATATCTCTATTAAATGAAAAACAGCGGGGAAAAGAGTTTCCATTTCCCTCAATGCTTTTCAATTTTCAAATTTATAGTAGTTACCAGAACATTTAAGATTATAAAAGTTACTGTAACTATTTGCTTGACCATATCAGAGTTTAGAATAATTCACTGTGTAAAGTAGAGATGAAGAAAAAAAGTATTCAGATGAGAGAGGAAACCATCACCCTTTAAAAAAAAACAATAATTATATTTGTTAATTAACTTCAGTTTATGTTTTTTAGTTTTAAAATGTTTTAGATATTGAGAAAGGAACATGAGCAAATGCATTGTAAAGACCTATTAGTAGAGAAATATTTCTTTCTCTTGATAAAATATAGTATTTTGTTATCGTTGTTATACAATCATCTGCTAAGTAGAAAGTCTTTTTATTTTTTTTGTGTGTGTGTTTTTACTTTCTTTTATTGATGTTGAATACAGTTGTCTTCATTTTCCCACCACCACTTTCCCCCACCCTACCCATGCCCACCTTCCACCCTCAATCCCACCCCCCTTTGGCTCCATCTATTTGTCTATTTTTTTAATTTAATCAATGATTTATTTAATTGAATTACCTGGAGACTTAAGTCTTTAGCTAACTACCAATTTCACAGTTTTTTTAGGTTATTATAATTTTAACCATAATTAAAGGCATGGAAGTCCAGTTAGATTGTTATTAATTTATTAGCCTGGTATAAAAATTGCAACATAGTTAATTTTTATTATTAAATGTCATCAAAAGTAATAAACATCACTTACAGAGTGGATGGTTTAGTGCTGGAAACATTTTTCTCAGTTCTCCCTTCTTTGTTATACTATATGAAAATCTAAAATGTGTACCATACTCATCAAAGAGTTCTAATTTAATATCGAAGCTTCAAAATTGTATTGTTTATAGCACTTCCTCAATTGACTAAATTGACAATTGCAATTAAATATACCTACATGTATTTATTTAATGGTGTCAGCATCCCAAGTTTTGTTCTCTGCACGGGGAACAAGCCTGACCTTGCACATGTGCAGAAAAGACAGCCACTGTCCGCATGGTCAGTGGTGTCAAGAATGACAGGGCCTCCCCCACCTCCAAGGGCCGAACCAATAGACTCAAATAATATCACCAAAAGGTCTATATATTTTTATTCAATAAACTGTTTTCACATATGCCATTTTTTGGAGGTAAATAAACTCCAAAAAAAAATACTGTGAAATGTTGGGAAGGTAAGGGATGGAACTTAACAATTTGACTCTAAAGCACGGTGCATCAGCTGGAAAGCCAGAACTCGGACCTAGGTAGTGAATGCTGACACCAAAACACGGAGCTTCACTTTACAATCGTAGATTTTGTATTTTCCATTTAAATCTTATGTAAGTTTTCAGAGCAACTCAATTATGATTAATAACTTTGTATGTAATAAACCCATAAAACTGGCTGAAGTAAACAAAATTTAAAAGTCTTAATTTAAATGTTTAACATTAAGGAGAACATTTAGTTAGCCAAACAAGTAATCTTGCTAGAAATTAAACATACTAATTGAAATAGGAGTAAAATTGAAGTTCACATATTCAGTCCAAAGATGTTTTTAAGAAAAATATTCAATTCCGTTGAAATTATGGTGAACTTGATACACTGGTATATTTCTGAGATAATTGTTAAAACTTTAGAAAACAATTGGTTGTTTGTGTGTTTACAGAATCTTTAACTATGTCCTGTAAAATAATCCTAATTAAAGTTCATGTTTATGATCATGTACTGCTAGTAACAATGGTTATATAATGGAAGTAATCACAGCATTCAAAAATTGAAGTATAGTCATTTAAATTATCTCTAGTCTATGAAATAATAAACTTTCACTTAAATGATGACTGTGATGCAGTCATGAACCACTTCATGATGGGGATATGTTCTGGGAAATGTGTTGTTAGATGAGCTCATCTCTGTGCAGACATCATGGATACACTCACACAAACCTGTGCCACGCCCAAGCTATGTGGTCGCTCGGGTGCCCACGTCTGCACAGCATGCCACTGTCCAAAGCAGTGTGAGCCTAAATCAGCACGAGAGAAAGTGATGCAGTCAAGATACATGGTGAACACGTAAAGCTGCTGCTGGACTAATGTGACACAACCGCTTTACAGCAAAGTTTTATAAGTAGAATGAGTAGACTCTAAAATAATAATAAAAGTTTAGTATAGTAAATACATAAGCCAGTAGCACAGTCATTTGTTGTAATTATTAAGTACTATGTACTGTCCGTATGTGCTATACTTTTATCTGACAGGAAACACAGTAGGTTTATTCACACCCACATCACCGCAGACACAGGAGTAACACATTGTGTGATGATGTAAGCGATACATCAGTAAGCGATACAAATTTTCCATCTCTGTTGTAAGCTTATGGGGCCACCATTGTATCACCACTTTTTTGTTGACCAGAAGGCCATTATGCAGTGCGTGTCTGTGCTGTGAAGAAGCATAAAGGGTAAAGAAAAATGTAAATAAGAAAAAAATCAGATGTGTGTGTTTATTAGGACTGCCACATTGCAAAATTATGTGCAGGCATACTGTTAAAATAGAGAAGGAATATCAGGATTTCCGTTGTGCTAGTTGGGGTTATAGATATTTTTCCTATTTTCCTACTTTTCTACTGTTAAAAAATGTTTACAGGTAGATTGAATAATAATCTATATTACAATGATGATAAAATGAGTTTTCTCATTGACTCTGCTCTGTCTTCAGCTCCATATCAAAATATCATTAAATTTAGATACCCCTGCCTCAAACAGATCTCCCAATTTATCTGTTGTGTTCTATTTCTCTTGCCACCACCCTAGAAAAGACCACCAACATTGCTGCTTTTTTTAATATGACAACTTTTTCCCACTATTGTCATTCTGTTTTTCCAAGGTCAATTCTGACCTGTCTCCCTTTGGTATATTCTACTTTCCTTCCATAGAGAATATATTTTACATTCTCCATTGTATCATCACTGAGTTCCTGTCCCACCTCTCCCCTTTCCCACTTCACAGCTCCCTTAAACATTATTAATGTTCCTCCCCAGAATCTTTCACTGGCTCCTCCTTTTTCCACTTCTCCTTTTTGGAGTATCTGAACATAGCCTGTAACTCTCACTTTCCATCTTTTCTTTCTCCTTAGCTGATATTTTTCCAGTGTTTTAGTTTTGTGTTTCATCTCAATTTCAATGATACTTAAATTTATCTCCAGCCCAAACTCTCAGATAAGCCACAGACTTAAATTTATCCTTGCCATTTTGACCTCAGTATATCATAGGCATTTTTGAATTTTCATATCCAAAAAGAAATCACTATTTCCCATCTAATCATCAGCAAGCCACCCTCTTTTATTCTCCATTTCTGCAGATGACATCATGGTTTATCGAGTTGCTTAGGCCAAAAACTTAGGAGGCATTCTTGTATCTTTGCTTTCATTAACAACCTACCTCAACCTCCAAACAAGCAATCAGCATAATAAAGATCTAAAGGAAATGCAGGGACATCAGTGCCCAAAACCAGATGTTCAAATGGGTTAGTGATATACAAAATGTTATCTGTTGTCAAAAATAGAATATTTAACCCCAATGGTATTGGAGAACGAAGAAGTTTAGAATTCTCAATAATAGTCGTAACTGCATCTTTCATAAGGCACATTAAATTAAGCACTCCCAATATCCAGAATCTTAAAACAGAAGAAATAGGGGATTAAGTGGGAGAAATAAAGGGAAAAGCACACTGGACAACCCCTGTAGCCCCAGTTCTCAGAGAATTATCAAAGGGGCTGCCAGTCCCCAGTAGGAGAGGCAGTGCCCATTTTTGATGACTAACCTACCACTGCACGGGAAGGACATGCCAATATCACCAAGTAGGATCAAGTCTCTGGTTTCTTTATTATTTTTTCTCAAAATGTTTATTTAGTTCCTGGTATGTGCCCAGACAAGGGTAGGCACCTTACTGAAGGAAGTCTTTTTGTAACTAAGTAATTTGAATTATAACCTAACTGACAGAATTTTCTCCCCAAATCATCACTAGTTGCACTCCCCGACTGCTGTGACAGACCAGAGTTGCGTACATCTCAACTGTACATGCAGTTTCAATGGTGTCGGAAGTCAGACCATATATCTTGTGGAATATGTAGAACAATGTGCTGATTAAATTAGCTCATACAGAGGATAAGCGTTTGAGGTGACAGTGAAGTCCATGTATATGATAATGGAGTAAATTCAAGGTTAACCTAAATATACGTGAAAAGGACAGCAAATTAAAATCAAACAAGGCACAATCTATCATCCTTAGAAAGTATTTACAAGGTACCTACAAAAAAGGATCAGTAACCAAAGAAACATTCACATTTTGTACATTTGGAATTGGCTATAATTGCCAACTTAATTATTTAGTGTTCTGGACAGAATTGTGCCCCCCACATTCATAGGTTGAAGCCCTAATCCCCACCATGAGTGGGAGGTAAATACATTTAAATAAGGTTATAAGTGTGGGTCCCTATTCTGCAAGGGTTGGCACCCTCACAAGAAGAGGAAGAGACACCAGAGAGCTCTCTCTTTCCGCGTATGTGCAAGAGGAAAGGCAATGTGAGGACACAATGAGAAACAGGCTCCCTGAAGGCCAGGGATGGAGCCTCCACCAGAAACCAGGTTTGTCAGTACCCTGGCCTAAGACATCTAGACTCTAGAACTTTGAGAAAATAAATTTCTGTTGTTTAAGCAACTGAATCTGTTATGGCAGCATAAGTTCACACTTTGAAAAGTCTGTCTTTAAACTTGCTATAATATAATCAAAATAGCCCTCTTTGTTTTACCTAAATTAAAACTGTGTATTGGATAAAAGGCTTATAAATAAATGCAAGCAGATTCAAATACCCATGTACTCATTCACAGAAATGAAAGGCCTTCCCGTTATTGGCTCCTCCTGAATTTGTGAGGATACCTGGGGAGGAGTCATACTGTTTGGACTCTGGTGGACATTGGACGTGCCAGCACCACCCAGCTTTCTCTTCTGTGAAAGACTTGTACCCAAGCTGCTGATGGGCTGTCAGGTAACTGTCCTCATTGGTCAGCTCCTTCAGGAACTGCCTTGTCTGCAGACAACTATCATGCCCACGGTGAAGCCCTTTCCTGCATGGCCAGGAAATGTTGATACTGAGGAATTAACCAGTCTAGTATAAAGGCCTAGTCATCTTAGCCCATCTTGGGACAATTCATAGGGGGAATTCTAGCTCCGGAGCCCTCCCTGTGCTAGTCAAAAATGCTATGCGGCCAAATTGCTGCTTGACTTTTCCTGCGCCAAATCCTGACTCCCACCCATCCCTGCCACAGGTGCTATTCCTGAGAATACACCTAAATAAACATGCTGCATGCTGAACTCCATTTTAGAGTTTGCTTCCTGAGGAACCCTACCTGTGAGTAGATAGTAGGTTGAAATGTAACAATAATATTTGCAGGTGCTATGATTGCATCACTGCCTCATTGCTTTTGCTTTAAATGTTCCCAGAGGGAACCCATGCCCTTTTATGCAAAGACATTTGATTCACAAAATCAGACAGACTTAACATTTGTAGCACAGGCCCATCTTAGGCCAAATTTTTCATATTCTAGTTATGTGAAGTATATTTGCCCTCATGTACCAAAGAAAATTCAAGATGGATCAGAGACCTAAATATGAGATCTGAAACAATAAATTACATAGACAAAACATAGGTACTAAAGTAATGGACCTTGGTCATACAGAACATTTTATGAATTTGACCTCAAAGGCAAGGGAAGTAAAGGCAAAAAATAAATGAATGGGACTATCTCAAACTAAAAAGCTTCTGCACAGCAAAAGAAATCGCCAACAAAACAAAAAGACAACCAAGATGATATTTGCAAACAGCAGTTCTGATAATGGGTTAATATTCAAAAATTTAAAAAAAAAAAACCCTATGCAACTCAACACCGAACAAACAATCCAATTAAAAAATGGGCAGAGGACCTGACAGTCACCTCTTCCGAGGAGATATACAAATGGCCAACAGGCATATGAAAAGATTTTCAACTTTTCTAGCTATTCAGGAAATACAAATCAAAACTGTAATAAGATACCACCTCACACCTGTTGGAATGGCCGTTATGAACAAGACAAGTAGTAACAATTGTTGGAGAAGTTGTGGAGGAAAACGGAACCCTCATTCCCTGCTGGTAGAAATGTAAACTGGTACAGCCACTATGGAAAAGAGTGTGGTTGCTCCTTGAGAAATTAAAAATAGAGTTACCATATAAGCCGCCAATTCCTCTTCTGAGCATCTACTCAAAAAACTCAAAAATATTTATTCACAAATATATATAGATCACTGTGTTCATTGCAGCATTATTCGCAGCCGCCAAGTCGTGGAGACAACCAAAATGCCCTTCAGTAGGGGACTGGGCAAAGAGGATGCAGCACACAGGTACTGTGGGATACTTCTCAGCCATAAGAAAAGATGACATACGGGCATTTGCAACAACAATATGGATGGACCTTGAGAATATTATGCAAAGTAAAAATAAGTCCATCAGAAAAGTTAAGAACCATAGGATTTCACTCATATGTAGGATGTAAAACTGAAACTGATAGGCCCAGACAACAGGGTGGTGGTTTCCAGAGGGAAGGGGAAGGGAGGTGGGAAAGGGTAAGTGGTGCTGGAGGATGATCTGAGTGCGGGTGATGGACACACTTGCAACGTATAGATCATGTGTCACAGATGCGCACTGGAAACCGATATGATCCCATTAACCAATGTCAGCCCAATACATTTAACAACAAAGGATTCAGCGGTAAATATCTTATTTCTTAAACCAACTGTTTTATTATTAACCTTACTAAAATTGTTCTTATTGAAAAATGTACACTATGTTCAAAACTACATATACGGATAATAACAATATACTTAGAGAGATCTAATGATTTAAATTCTAATTGCTGTTGGGATTTTTTCAAATAGGAATTATATTCACAAAGTACATAATCTCATTCATTTCTACTTCTTGTTAGAATTCTTGTGATTTTTTTTTTACTTATCATTGTTCTCTTTTCCTTTTCCCTCCCAACCTCAGCTGCTGCCACCGCCTCCCCTCCCAGTCACAGTTCTCATCCTCGCCGTGTCTTCCAATCCATGTTCTGACACTTTCCTGTAATGTGATGCTGAGAAAGTCATTTAATGTCTCTGAGCCTTACTTTTCTTTCTGTAAAACAGGGAGAAATATTTAATTACCATAGCTCTGGTATAAAATAAATGAAATAATGTGTGGAAAACCAATCATGTAATTTAGCATATACCAGTACTTAGCAATTTTTTTTCTTTTTTTTCCCCCAATGGTGGTGAGGGAATATGAGAAAAAGCAATAAAATAAGAAAGACTCTAAGACACATTACATGGAAATGGTAGATGCATTCAGGTAGGGGGCATCTTTACTTTTCCCTCATTAAATTTCTATTTATGGAACATTTATGGTTGCTAGGTATATAATTCTGGACAAGATAAAGTCTCTTGACTCAAGGAACTTACCACTTAGGGAGTTACAGACAAATTTGCAGTGTAGGGGAGAGGGCAGAACGGGGACTACATGTACAGGAAGAATGAGGCAGGATAGTGCTTATTCATGGCTGTTTTGTAAGAACGAGAACATTTAGAAGAGCTACGTTGCCTTCCCTGGATCGACATGGTGACAGTGTTGAATGGAGGTGTGAGACTGGCTCCCAGAGCAAGGGCACTATTTCTGTCACTGCCTCAAAGGCTCGACCAAGGAGAATTATAAAATACCTCTACTCTTCAATACATCCCTGAACTGAAACAACCTGGCATTTCCAAACCTGGCAGGCGTTTTTTTGTGGTGTTGCTAGTAATGGATAAATGATGAAAACATACCACAGGCCTATGTGGTAGGTGGCTTTGAGGAAATAAGAATTCTTGCAAATTTAGAGGAGGGCGCATTCATTTTGCCCTTGGTTGGATCATCATCCGGCAACCAAAAGATCGCTGGTTTGATTCCCAGTCAGGGCACATGCCTGGGTTGCGAGCTCAATCCCCAGTTGGGGCAGGAGGCAGCCAATCAGTGTTTCTCTCTAACATTGATGTTTCTCTTTCTCTTTCTCCCTTCCCTTCTCTTTCAAATGAGAATAAAATAAACCTTAGAAAAGGCATTCATCTCCATGAACATAAGCACTGTGTGTAATAAATGCAAATAAAGCCCCTAACTAGGTCTCCTCATCCCATCCCCATTGTAAAGAATTTTGCTTTCTCAAGTGAGCATCTTTGATTCAACATAGTTTTCTGGCAACCTCTTGACTTTGAAATGGACAAAAATGCCATCTGCCTGTATTATTCTCTGTTTGCGCTATAGAAAGCAATGCAGTTATACAGTGTTTTATGCAGTATGATTTCTGTAAGGAAATAATAACTTAGAAGATATTAGTCCTGGCTTATAATAGAGTAACAACTCTTTAGGATTCAATAAAGCATGCGGGTAAAAAGGCAAGAACCTCTTTGATTTATTGCCAAGAATAAAAGTTACCGAACAAAATAAAAAAGGGAGGGGTGGATAGAAGGAATTGTGTTACAAGACTGAAAGCAATACATTCATTCAAAAAGAAAGAAAGAAAGAGAAAGAAAGAAAGAAAGAAAGAGAGAGAGAGAGAGAAAGAGAGAGAGAGAAAGAAAGAGAGAAAGAGAGAAAGAGAGAGAGAGAGAGAGAGAGAAAGAAAGAAAGAAAGAAAGAAAGAAAGAAAGAAAGAAAGAAAGAAAGAAAGAAAGAAAGAAAGAAAGAAAGAAAGAAGGAAGGAAAAGAATGGAAGGAAGGAAAGGGGAAAAGCAAGGTCAAGACATTGAATATGTGCTTAGTATTTTATATTGCTTCCTCTATTTCCTTATTACAATATTTTGTAAATAAATAGCCAAGGTCCAGAGAATTTAAGTTTTCTGCCCAAGCTGACCTAGCTAGTAAAGATTCAGATTTGAGCCAAAATCTGGCACAATTCAAAGATCATGCTTATTCTTGTTATAAGACCAGGTTTATGAACAATCTTTACTTGTTTCATTAAGGATATTGATAACAACCCTTTGAATCATTACCTTGAAGCAAACCCATTATACGCTGCAGCTTGGGTATCTGTGGTTCCAATGTTTGCCCTAATATCTTCACCATGGGGTGAGAAGCATGATGGTTAAGCAAACGAAGAAATTTGATAAAGCCTAGCTTGATGCTTTAATTAAAATCAAAGCTGCTCTCCCTAGACACAAAACCTTCCTCTTTTGCCAGATTTTGATGTAAGAAGACTTCTTCACTCTCTCCTCTTAGGTCCTAAATCTGGGATACAACATTCTTCCCTCAAACCTGAGAAGTCCCTCCTGCCCCCAGGACCTTTGTGCTGTTTCCTATGCCCGAAATGTTCCTTTCTTCTGAGCGCTCCCTCTGCCAACACACGCGCTCCTGGATTGCAGCTCTTGCTGCGCATCGCTCTCCTTTCATTACATAGAATAAAAGACACAGCCAAGTCTGTGCTTTCCAGGACAGAAAATGTGAAATACTAGACAGTTCTGTTTTCAAAAATCACTTTTAACTCCATTGTAATTATGCATTTATTCATGTAGAGTTTTACTTATGCCTGCTTCTCATTAACCCCGCAGAGACAGGGGTGATAAATTTGTCCTATTTTGATACTTACCAGTGCATCCCTAGGATGTAGCTTTCCCAAAAGCTTAAGTGAAGTAGTAGTAGTTTCAATATTTTTTTTTTCTTTCCTAGAAATCATGCTACCAAGAGAAAGCTATGTTTCTCCCCTTTCTCTTAGGAACTTTGAGTAACCTTGTGGTATATTGAAAAGCCCATAAACTTTGGCATAGTCCCAGGTTTGAATGCTTGCTCTGCTTTTGTGGAATGCATTTAGTTTTTGAAGACTGTAATTACTCCTCAATTAGAATAGATATAAATTCATATCTCATAGGGTGGTTTCAACTCTTAATAAGAAATTGACCATATGCAATTAATTAGAAAGTATGCGTTCCCTAACGCTACACCTATGCTTTTCACGAATAATGTTGTTGGATATGCAAGCATTTGAGTTGATGGTGCACTTACTGCCACCGGAGCATGAACCAGCTTCCAGATGTTTGACTTAACTTACGTTAATCAAGATTAAAAGAATATAAAACTTCTTGAAGTCATTATTAAGTAAGCTTGATTGCTGGTTTAGTCACTGCATGTTTTTTTGTTAGTACATGATTTAGAATTTTCAATCATATTTTTACTTTACCCTAACTGTTTAGAATATGTGCATTTTCCTTCTTTTGTTCAATGAACCTGGAGCTCTTCTAGACTTTGTGTGGAGATAAAAAGTTAAGTTGACACAAATTCTATTATTGACTTTGGAGTTTATTGTCATAGGCAAAGGTTAAAATAGCATAACAATAAGACAATATTGCTAAGTAATTCTAGCAGTCCTTTGCATGGTATGGTTACTATGTAGCAGACACTGCGTAAACGCCAATGGTGGATACATTCCAAGAAAAAAATGCATAGACATGAGAATGTAAGAGGAGATGGTGGGTGCTGGGATGGCCACCAAGTCCCAGGTGGTGGAGGACTTTGGGGACATGGGAGAGATGAGGACAATGAGACTGATTAGAGACGGAAAGATGAGCGGGATCATGAGGACTGTGCCAGCCATTTATAAAGTTTTTGTTTTGTCTTAAAAGTAACATGAAAATGTCAAAAGACTTTTAGCAGAAAAATGACAGGATCTCATGCCTATTTAGGTAAAGTAAAGCTTGTCTTACAAATATTTTCTTTCTTTCAAAACTGTGTCTTTGATTATGGAAAGGGCCACATTTTCTCCTTTCGTGCATTTCCCTAATTATTTATGAATTGACAGATTGAGAATAGTCCTAAACACATTACACATATGTTGTATAGTATGCAAACTATCATTTAATTCCAAGTATAACTTCCAAGCTGTTAGAAATAAAGGGAAAATATATTAATTAGTTTAAGCCTTTGTAAGTAGATTTCTACAGGTTTGGAGAACTTTTATATAGGTTATATCATTTGTTTCATGATAATTCTCTAGATGACATGAGAAGGGAGTCAGCCAAACATTAAATATGTATTTTTATACCTTGGTAGAGCTCATAGCCATGACTGACCTTGCAAGTAGCCTTAAAATTGGGGCCACATGGAAACCAGAGGCCTCTAGGGAATCCCCAAGTTTTGTTCTGTATAATGATGTATTTATATGCTCATAACTAAGAGATCTTGTCAATAAGATGAATGCTGATATACCACCACCCTGAGCTAAAGAGAGTCCTCAAACATCCAAACAACTGATGCATTTTTATCAGACTAACGTAGCCAATAGAATGACACCAAAACAAGAGCATGAAAATAGATTGTTTTACTAGTTCTGTTACACAATCATTCAATGCTTTCACCATTTTATTTTTTTAAAAATCTGAAGAAATGAAGGGGGATTTGGAAACAAGATGCTCCTGTCTTGAAATATACATCTTAAAATTATAAAAGGGCAATGTGGAAACTTGTAGTATATTAAAAACAGTTTGAGAGTAAGTAGCGTAGGATTCCCCTGTCCTCACTTCTCTCTCAATCTCTCTCTCCCCCTCTCTCTCCTTCCTTTCCTCCCTGTTCTCTCTCCCTTGCTCTTTTTCTTACACTGTCTCTTTCCCTTTAATACATCATACACCCATAAGTGGATATGGAAGCTATTCGTATTCCCTCTAAAAAGCAATTGTTAAGCACTTATTATATGAAAGCCATTGTGATCAACACTAAGTATAAAAAAGTTAAATTAGACTGTGAGCTATAGAGAGAAACTTGGTATAAATTTTCTCTGGGCCCAAAGGAACTGGCAGTATTTGATAAGTTTCAGAAAGATGAAAGCTGTAAATACTAAAAATGGCAGTAAGAATAAAATTCATAAATTGAGTGTTTGGCTCTGTGTCATGGTCTTCAGAGTGCGGCCCCTAGACTGGCAGCATCTACATCAGTTTGGAGTGCAAGTGCTCAGGTGCTCTCCAGACTCACCAAGGCAGAAACCTCCAGGTAGGGGCCCTAGTTGCTGTTTTGTAATAAACACTCAGGTGACACTGTTGGACACTAAAGTTTAAAACCGCTCCTCAATGTTAAAAAGTTTATATGAGTCATCTGATGTAATCCTCATAAACCCTATGAATCAAACATGATCCTGTCTTTGCATTGGTTATCTATTGCTGCCTAACCAATTATCCCAAAATGCAGTAACTGAAAAGAACAATTATTCTGTGAGTGCCTCTCATGATTCTGGGGTTAAGTAAACTGCAGTATGTTCTCACTCAGGGTCTCTCATATGACTGTGGTCAGACAATGGGGCAGAAGTGATCCCAGCGCTTGCTCACATATGTCTGTGGCCTAGGCCGGGAAGACTTAAAGCTGGAAGCGAGAACAGCTGCAATGATTGAGGCATCTCTCACTATATAGTCTCTTCACCATGGCAGCTTCAAGGCAACCAGACTTCTTTTATGACAGTTCCCAAAGAAAAAGTGGAGGGAAGAGGGTGGGAGGAGAAAGGGGAGAGGGGAAGGGGGAGGGGAGAGAGAGAGAGAGACTAGAGGCAGCACCAACTGTTAGAACCTAGCCTGGAAGGTCACTTGGCATCACTTTTCCATCCCACTATTCAGGCAGCCATGAAGGCCCACCCAGAATGAAAGGGAGAGTCATGGACTTCAGCTCTTAAAGAGAGAGTTGGCAAATTTCAAGAAGAGATGTCTGACTGGTAATATTTTGTGCTTCTCTTTATAAAATAGAATCTTATCTCAATTTTTCATCTGACAAAATGGAGATGGAAACTAAATAACTTGTCTAAGATTTCACAGTTAATAGATAGCAAACTAGAGATTCAAGCTTAGAGTCTGTAGTCCTTACCAACAAGCAATACCAGTTTCCATAGCATCTACTCTCAGCCAAGTATACAGGGCATATTTTACAGAGATTAGTTCTTTGTATCCTGAACACCCAATGAGAAATATACCATTATTATTATTTTAAAGATGGGATACTGAGGCTTAGAGAAATTACATAGCCTCCAAATTTGCAGGCCAAATAATGTGTGGTTCCACACTCTGAATTACCACAAAGCATGAATTCAAGCATAGAATTATATTGCTATCTCTTATTAATTACTATCATTCATATCATGTATACATATGTATTTTTGTCAGCTATATTTTAGTTTTTTTCCTGTATTTTCTGCCTTTCCAAAGTTATAAAACAATTGTTTATTGCTCCCATAATATAAAAGAGAAAAGTGCACCTTTGCTCTGAGTTAGAGATAGTACCACTGCTCTAGTAATTACACTGGGAGATTACTGTGGTGGGTTAGTGTAGGAAGAAAGGCAGCACAGTGGCAAAGACAGTAGGAGACAGTTGAGATAACTGGGCATATTTTGGCTGTGAAACAAAGAGATTAATAGAGGATACAATTGATGTCTAAAATATGTGAATACTAGTCATGGGGGAGAATTTGAACTTACTCTCTGAAGCAATCAGGACAGGACATAGATAAAACTAAGAGACATTCGAGGTAGGTAGATTTCTGTGCTGAGCAAAACCCTTTGTAATGAGGACTACTTGGCCAAGCAGTGGACTCCTAAGGGAGAAATCCCTTTACAGTGGCTGAAGGTGTAAGGGAAGAGACCAGCCAGACACTTGTTGAAGATACTGAAAGGAGCTTCCCACAATGGGCAAATTGTCAAGAGTGTTCATGTGTAAGATTGCAGCAGAAAGAAAGAAGGAGCTCCTACCCTTCGAGACAGCATGGATGGAAATGGAGAGCATTATGCTAAGCGAAATAAGCCAGGAAGTGAAAGACAAATACCATGTGATCTCGCCTTTAACAGGATCCTAGTCAACAGAACAAACAAACAAGCTTAATATAACCAAAGACACTGAAATTGAGAACAAGAGAGGAGAGGGGAAGTAATTTCAAGGGAAAAGGGGAAGGGTTTAGAGCAACAAGTATAAAAGACACTTGGACAAAAGCTGAGGGGGGGGTGGAAATGGGAGGGAGATGGGGAGGGCTGGGATGGGAGTAGAAGACAGAAAACTGTACAAGAACTGCAATTAAAATAATTTTTTTTAAAAAAGATTGCTTCTAGTACTAATATTCCAAGATCATTGGGGAATATATCAGGGATACAAAACAAACAGTCTTCCACTGGAATGTGCTAGAACACCCACCAGAAGTCTCCTCAGACTTAAGGGAGCATTAGATCCTAAGGCAACAATAGGCCACATGGGTAGTCTACTGAGTAGGTAAGAGGAGCTTCTGCTTCCCAGCAGGACGGTGTCAAGCCTTCCCCTCAGTGGCAATCCAGGCAGCAGCTTACACAGCCATTGAAAAGCTGTCTTCTTTCCAGATGAGAACTTCAGATCCAGGAAGATAAGACTGGTGGATACAGGGCAGCTCTGGCTTATGCGTGTGTGTGTGTGTGTGTGTGTGTGTGTGTGTGTGTGTGTGTATTTAACCATTAGCTATGTTGCCTAGAAACATGATAACTTTCTTAGTCCTAGGTTTTTAAGGGAGCAGAGCTAGAGAATTAACTCAAGGTCAGGTTGTCATACAGTAACATTCAGAAATGTAACATAATATTAACTAATGTTTTAAAGCACTTGCTATGATGTCAGCCCTCTGCTAAGCAGCTTAAGTGCAAGATTTCACCTGATCTTTAAAGCAATTATGTCCCAGCTACTATTTTTATTCCCATGTTATAGACAAGAAAATTAAGTCTTGGAGAATAAGGAAGTTTGCAAGGTTACACATCTAACTAGTAAGTGTCAGAATCAGCATCTGAATTTGGTTCTGTGTGTAGGCAGAGTCTGAAATCTTAACCATTCATTTATTCACCAAATATGCACTGACCTCTGGCGCTGTACCGAAACTGTGCTAGGAGCTAGGGATAAAAAATTGAACATGACACAAAGGGAACTCATATATTGCATGCAGCAAAGCCTATGCTGTATATTTACAGATAGAAAATGTGCAAATACTAAATTATGTTGGAGTAAGTGTCACTGATACAAAGGATGGGAGCAGTAAACCTGGGAGCTAATTAACTTCCCAAATAAATTGACTTGGAGTGAGCAGGACAGCCCATAGACTCTGCTTCTTCCCCAGAATTGATCAAATAAAAAGGGCAAATGAAGGCCTGAGTTACCGTTGCTTTGGGCTAGTGTACTGCTGCTCATGTAAGTGTAGAAACTCTCGTGCAATTCTTTATCACTACCTCAAGAAAGAAAAGGGACACATGGTGCACCTCAGGATATTCTAGGAAGTGGAAGTTAATGGAATAGTAGTAGCCACTTGAAAATAACTGAGACAGACTCATAGATCCTGAGAACAGACTGATAGCTGTCAGAGGGGAATGGTTGGGGGTTGGGTGAGCAGAGTTTAAGAATTAACAAAAGAAAGAAGAGAAAGACTCGTGGACACAGACAATGTATGGTGATATGGGGATTGCCAAGTTAAGAGGGGTGTGGGGTGTGGAAGAGGGTAAGGGAGGCATAAATGGTGATGGAAGGAGAGTTAACTTGAGGTGGCGGACACACAATATGATATACGGGTGATATATTGTAGAATTGTGCACCTGAAAGCTATATAATTCTATTAACCAGTGTCACCCCAATAAGTTCAATTTTAAAAAGAAAATAAATGAGTTCTACTTACAGCTGGATTGAAGAGATGAATAATGCAGTGTTACATTTAACTTATGTTTACTGTGACCTTGACTGGATGTCCCCAAAATTGACTTGAGTCCCCATTCTCCACTCTGTCATATGAAGAGAAAAACATGGATTTGAAAATGGCTTTAGGGTAGGGTTTCTAGGTAAAATGCAGAAAACTCAGTTAAATTTCAGATAAATAATAAACAATTATTTATTTATTAAACAATAATGAATAATCATTAATTAAATAACTGAATAATTTCATTATTTGATTAGTAATAAATAACTTTTAAGTAACAAATAATTTCAGATAAATGATAAATATTTTTTGTATGTCTCAAATGTTATATGGAAAATATTTTTACAAAAATGTTTTTTTTAAACTCAAGTTCAGATTCACTTGGGTGCAATGTATTTTTATTTGCTAAATCTGGCAACCCTGTTATAGAGGTCTCTAAGCTTGGCATTGCAAACCTGGCTTTGTAGGACTGAGACAGACCCTACCGTCTGGGAGTGCATTTACTACTTTCCCACCCAATATATGTTTACAAAGGCTCTACTGTGTGTCTGACAGGATGCATATATTTATACAGTCATAAATGATTATAATGCAAGGTGGAACATGTTAGAACAGACAAAAAGTGAATCAAACAGAAGGGCCAATATAAGCCTTTATTGTCTATCCAGACACTGTTGAACACTTCAATGTATTCTCTCACTAGATCTTCACAGTAAGGTTATGAAGTTGGAGCATTTCAGATATGGGGGAAATGAGAGGTAAGACTTGGAGATGCTAAGTTACTTACCAGCACCTATAGGTGATATGTGGCAGAGCCTGGATCAAGGCTTTGGTCTGCTTAGTGCCAGAACGTGCTCTTTGACCCATACACCACCACTGAAACAGCACTGGGTAAACGCTGTCAGCCAAGAAACACTTGCTTGTGAAGGTGCCTTGAATTATATATATATATATATATATATATATATATATATATATATATATATATATATATATATAAAATAGTGCATTTAGGGAGTGATCAAATGGACAAAATGGATGGTGGAAGAGAGGAGGGTCTTCCTGAGAAAAACACAATCTCTGAGGAGCCCGGCACATAGAAGGAAAGGCCAAAAACAAGAAGAGAAATGTAGGAGGCCAGACAATGTTGGATTTAGCATTCTGCTGTTTAAGAAGTACTTTCTGACTGCTCCATCCTGGCCCATTACTGATAATTTGTATTTATAAAGAACTACAAGTTAGGATCACTTTAATTTTAAGAATAAAGATTTAAGTACTTTTAAAAATTAAGAGGTTGTTCCCAGTGTAAAGATGATAGCAAATAAAGATAGTATTGAGCACAACACTAGTACCCAAGTGTTCACTCTGGGCCAGGAATGGTTAAAAGTACTTTACATAAATTAACTCATGTAATGCTCACAGCAATGCTGTGAACCAGGTACAATTTTTGCCTCACTTTAAAGCTAAAGAAATTAAAGAAGAGGGAGTTAAAATAACATGTCCAAGAGTGACAGTTCCAAAAGTAAATTTTCATGTTACAGAACACTTTTCTGTGTTCTAGACATTCTTGTTTGTCAGCTGATTCATGGAAGTCTGATTAGGAAATAGAAAAGGTTGGGATTTCAATGTGCTAATTACAATAATCCTGGTTGTCTGAAAGCTGAATGCACACAAATAATTTTTCAGAATTATTTTTTATTTATACAACTTTTGTAGCTATTGTTGCTGTTGTTGTTTTACCAAATGCTGATGACTCAGAGAAAGAAGTCTCAGTGGGAACTCCAACTGCAGTTACTTGCTCTCAAGGGTTTTGTATTAAGAAGGCAAGAGGAGACCAGAAGCAGCTAGGTGGCTACTAATGAAGTTCTAGGCATACTCAGAAGATGGGGGCCCTGGAGAGACCACACAAAAAAAGGCAGGTTTTGGGCAATAAACAAGAGGTTGACAGACAAATCCGAGGAGTTTACTAAAACATGTTGTACACAGAATTGTGTGGTGTGACAGTCATACATTGTTGTGGTGAATGATAAAATAGTGACCACTCCTAACACCACACTAATGTCAATTTCTGATCAAACTTTCCCTAGTGTCTCATCTTAATTGATTGTTTTATTTTTTATTTTTGTAATTGTGAACACCTGTTTCATCTAGTGTGGATTATATGTGTCCTAGATTGAGGAAAGGTGGAAATGCTTATTGATGATCCAGCAAAGTAGGTAGGATCCTGGCAAAAAATATTAACCCCCAGGAAGCCAAAGATACATATTTGTGTTGTATACATTTCTCCACACATATTTTTACAAATCTGAAAACATGTAAGTAAACTCTTAGTTTTTGTTTCCTCTAAGAAGATTGAAATGATTGGAAGGCTAGAAGTTCATCTTTCACTCTTGGCTCTGTGTACTTTTACGTTGTTTTTGTTAGTAATGAAGATATATTCAAATATTGCTTGTATAATAAAATATACTAATTACCCTTATCTGTCTAGGTGGTTTAATTTTTAGAAGTTGAACTCTGGGGCCAATATATTTTTTAGGTAAACAAATATAGATTCAGATCCACAGATATACTTTTTAAATGACTTTTTGGTGAGTTTCAGGTACCTAATCAATTCTCAATCTAATATCATTAGCTGCTGTGCTTTTCTATAAAGAATCAAACAAATAAGCAACTTTTAAAATATATATATGCATAACCATCTGGTAGGCTTCCCCTTAGATGTTACTATTACAGTAACTAATGATCATGATAAATCCATAGAGCTTGGCAGATAGCCCTCTCAAGTGGCTTTGAATTCATTCCATACAGAACAAAACAAGATTTTTGAATGGAAGAGTCGTATGATCAGATTTAGATTTCATGGGCCGATCTGTTGTCCAGGTAGCTGGTGGACCGCAGCAGAACAGATTGGAGACAGAGAGACCAGTGAGAGCGCTGAATCTCAGACAAACTGAGATAGTGGCAAACACTGATTACTGAGCTTCACCCCAGGAATTAGATTTTCTGAGAGAGACCAGGGATGAGCTCTTTCTGTATGTGTGTGTTTATGCACCTGCAAAAGTAATGTGTTTTTAAAGTACAGAGGAGATTTTGAAGATCAGTCAAGTATGAAGATGTCTGAGCAAGAAGAATATTTAAAACAATCCAAATAATCTTTGGAGAGTTTAGGAATAGAAAAAAAGGAGGGGAAAAATATGAAATGCACAACAGAGTAAAATTCCATTAGGTGACCTTGTTAAAAAGAAAACCTGTTTTCAACTTTCTGAAAAGCTGTACTGGTTTGGCTAGTAACTTTACCTACTCCTCTTGTTTCCCTTCTTGCATTTGTAGTCATCATTTCTGGGGTGGGTATTTTCCTATTAGGTCAGGTTAATTTAGAAAGGCAGGCAGTAGCTGCTGCTTCCCCTCCTCCTCCTCCTCCTGCTCCTCGTTCTTCTCTCTCTCTCTCTCTCTCTCTCTCTCCCTCTCCCTCTCCCTCTCCCTCTCCCTCTCCCTCTCCCTCTCTCACTGAAGAGATACAATTTATCAGGGTGACATTGTTTAATAACATCATATAAGTTTCAGGTGTACCATTCCACAATACAACATCTGTATATTGCATTGTGAGCTCCCCACGAAGTCCAGTCTCTTTCAATCACCATGCATTTGACCCCCTTTGCCCTCTGGTAACCAACTTCCTGTTGTGTGTATCCACTTGTTTCTTTCCTTACTCCATTTGTTGCTTCCTGTTTTATATTTTGTATATCCATAAAATTGTATGGTCCTTACCTTGTTTTGTCTGACTTACTTTATTTAGCATGATGCTCTTAAGATCCATCCACATTGTTTTGCAAAAGGCAGTATTTCATCTTTTCTTGTGGCTGGGTAGTATTCCAGTCTATAGATGTACCACTTCCTCTTTGTCCAATTACTCATCAAAGGACATTTAAATTGTTTCCATGTCATGGCTACCATGAATAATGCTGAAATGCACATAAAGGTACATATATCTTTATAAATAAATGTTTTGACAATTTCTGGGTAGATGCTCTGAAGAGACATGTATGGATTATATGGTAGCTCTATTTTTAATTTTTGGAGGAAACTCCACACTGTTTTCCATAGTGCTACACCAATTTATAATTCCACTAGAAGTGTATGAAGGTTTCTTTTTCTTTACATCCTCTCCAAAATGTGTTATAGTTGCCTTATTGATTATAGTCATTCTAACAGGAGTGAGGTGGTAACACATTGTGGTCTTGTTTGCCTTTTCTTTTTTAGCTAGTAAAGTCGGGCATCTTTTCATATATCTGTTGGCCATTTGTATGTCTTCTGGGGAGAAGTGTGTGTTCAGAGGTCCTCTGTTCATTATTTTAAATTGGACTGTTTATTCTTTCTTGTTGTTGAGTTGTATGAGTTTATTATATATTTGCGATGTTAGACTCTTATCTCAGGTATTGTTTGCAAATAGCTTCTCCATCTGGTTGGTTGCCTTTTTGTTTTGTTGATGGTTTCTTTTGCTGCACAGAAGCATTTTAGTTTGATGTAGTATCATTCATTTATTTTTCCTTTACCTCCTTTGTGTTTGGGGTCAAGTTCACAGAAGTGTACTTGAGACCAAGGTCCATAAGTTTAGTAGCTATGTTTTCTTCTATATATTTTATTGTTTCAGTAATTTATCCATTATCTCATTTATTAAGTTCTTTAGCTCCAGAATTTCTGTTTGGTTCTTTTTTATACTTCTAATCTCTTTGGTAAAGTACTACATCTGCTCATTGATTTTATTTGAGTTTATTGAACTGTCTTTCTGCATTTTCTTATATCTTACTGGGTTTTTTTTTCAGAACTAAAATCTTGAATTGTCATTTTTAATTTTTTATTATTTTTATTGCATTTTTTCTGTTACCATTTCCCCCTTTATACTCCTCTTCCCCCAGCAATCACCACACTGCTGTCCATGTCCATGGGTCCCTTTTCCTCTTTGTGCAATCCCTCTACTTCCTAACCTCCCACCCCCATAGCTGTCAACCTGCTCTCTACTTACTGGTCTGTCTCTATTTTGCTGTTTAATTCAGTTTGTTCATTAGATCCCAGTTTTTCATGTTAAGTTTATTTTCTGGGGATTTTTAATTTGTCTCTGAACTATCTTGTTACCGTGGTGATTCGTGCTACCTGATGGATTCTTTCTCTGCTCAGGTATTTGAGGGAATAAAATTCTGACTTTTAAAAAGTACTATCTCTTTTAACCATTTGCTGCAGACTCCTTGCTCTTTCTTTTGTTATGCAAAAGGCAGTGCTACAGTGCTGCGGTGAATATTTTTGTTTTCTCTCTCCTGAACTACTGGGACTTCCTGGATTTCTATCGGGCAGTGTCACTTCCACCGTGGGAAAATGCCCTGGATTCCCAAGGAGGTAGCTGTCTTTACCACCCACTTGCCTTGGTCTCAGGGCACCACACCTGTGGTGGGATATGGCAGTTTATGTGTCTCCTGACCTGTGTGTTCTCAGAACCACTTTCTTACAAACAGAAGCAGCCAGTCATGATCTGGCCCTAAACATTGTTCATCTTCTTAAGCCAGCCTTGCCCTTTCTTGCTCTGTTGCTGCCACACTGACTTTCTACCAGCTTCTGGCCTGAGAGCCTTTGCCATTCTTCCCATGTTTAAATCAATCTCCTCACTGCTGTTCAAAATTGGCTTCTTCTCACCACATGAGGTCTGTCCAGAAAGTATCCATCCCTGCAAGATGGGAAATAGAGACATTTATTGAAGAAGATACAAGGTGCAAGAAACATTGTACGTAAGACAATGATGTTTCAGTCCCCTTCAGTTATGACCTTCTTGAGGAGATCTGGTTCATTGTTAGTGGTTTGAATCAAGTCATTAGCAACTGCAGCATGATGTTCCTCTTGCTTTGACAGCAGAAGCAATGGGACAGATTTTGCCATGACATGTTCATACCAAGATCCTATGTCGAAGGATCTATGTTCCAAGATTTTGGAATCCCCAGATTAGCTTCTAGTTTTCTCATGGTCAGTCATGGGCCTTTGTTGATTGCGGCCTGTATAGATTCAACATTCTCAGGTGTTCTGCTTGTCACAGGTCTCTCAGAATGTGAATCATTTTCAACAGATTCTCGACCATCCTTAAAGCATTTGTGCCACACTTTTATTTGTGCTGCGCTCATTTCATCATCCCTGAAAGCCTTCTAAATCATCCGAATGGTTTCTGTAGAAGAATGTTCAAGCTTAATGCAAAATTTGATGCAGTTCATTGCTCTGTTCACTCAGTCATTTTGAATGCGACAGCCACACAGTACACATGCTCCCTCATCAGAGTCTACTGCCCCCATTGACTAGTACAATAAAATTGTCATTGCTCACACATGCACATTCCAGGCCCTTCTCCTTGGCTGCCAGGTTACATTGTCGCACAAGCTGTTCTCACTGAATTAACAATGGCCAGACTTTTTCTGGACAGACCTCGCGGATCTCAGTTTAGGTGTCTCATCCTTAGCAAGGCTGTCCTGACCTTTTTACATCAATAAATTGTCTCTACTTTTTTGTCCATCTCTCTGCTTAATTTCTTCCTCGCTCTTATCACAGTTTGTGATATGTTTGTTGACGGATTTATTTTTATCCTGAGCACTAGATTGTAAGGCCAGCATGGTGGGAGCTGTGCCCTCTTATCCTTTGGGCATAGCCAGCCCCTGTCAGAGTGACTGACGGACACTTAGTATTCAAATACTATTTGTTAGCAAGGTAACATTTGAAAGAAAATAACAAGACAAAACAATAGCCACAAACTAAAACCAGCAAAAATCAGGAACCCAGAATTCAGAGCCTTTTGTTTTCATATATTAGTTTCAGGAAAAATGCAAAATATAAATATTCATATATGTGCTAATCATAAAATGAAGCTGCTTGGAGCTCCAATCTCCATCACTTGAGGTTCTCTGTCCCTGTTTTGGAACTGTCTGTTTGTTGCCTGACATTTGCCATTATCTCTCCTTCCTTTTAAAACTAATGGCATTGTCATCCCCAGGAGGGGCCTGAGGCTGTGTATGGAGGTGTACAGAGGTTTCCACTGGCAGCTACTTTCTAAACTGAATATACTTATCTACCTTGTCAAGTTCTAGAATTGTTTGATTTCCTGCAGGAAATGTTTGCCTTTGAAACCTTCCATGGGGAAATAGCTTTTTCACCTCAGCTCAAGAGAATGAGTTTAACATTGTCTGAAGATGAGATTTATCCCCTGGAGGAGGTGCTGGGCATCTAATGAGCCTAGAACAAATCAGAAAAGCATCAGGGGGTGTATTCCAATTCCACTCTTACCTTGGTTCCGTAAAAATCTGTTTTAGGTGTTTGTATGAGTGAGCTGCCCGTTTATACTGTTTTGTCTGTGTGCTATATTAGATATTTATAATTCTAATATGGTAGCCACATTACACATTGTGAAAAGTGTGTGATTTTTCTTCTTGGGTACATTCTATTTAAATACTCGCTAATGCACAAACAACCAGGTACATATTTGTATTTGTTTCATCTGTAACATGAGCACTGCTCCTGGCACTTTAAGCCAAAGCAATTTATGAAATTATACTCATGCAGTAACACACACACTAGAACACCACAAGCATACATATATCCACTGAAGCAATGCCCAGAGGTTATTCTCAACAACTACTTTTGTGACCTCAGATTGAATTTGTTTCCTAGCAAGTACCTACTCTTTCTACCATTAAAATGTCCTCTCACTTCAAACTGAAACTAAGCATTCAACACTGGTTTTCTCAACATGTTCTTTTATCCTAGTGTTTAATCCTCAATTCTTCTTAACAGATAATCACTTGTCTCATTCCTCTGTTTTGTTGCAGTTCTTTCTGCCTGTGGTAGATGCCTCTACCATAGTTTTTCCCTCTTAAAACCCAGGTACCTTTTATACTTGTTGCTCTAAATCCTTCCCCCTTTCCCTTGAAATTCCTACCTCTCTCCTGTCTTGTTCTCAATTTCAGTGTCTTTGGTTATATTGTGCTTGTTTGTTTGTTCTGTTGATTAGGTTCCCATTAAAGGTGAGATCATATGGTATTTGTCTTTCACCTCCTGGCTTATTTCGCTGAGCATAATGCTCTCCATTTCCATCCATGCTGTTGCGAAGGGTAGGAGCTCCTTCTTTCTCTCTGCTGCATAGAATTCCATTGTGTAAATGTATCATAGTTTTTTGATCCATTCATTTACTGATGGGCACCTAGGTTGCTTCCAACAATAGCCAGTACAAGAACAACAATTAAAATAATGAATAAATAAGTAAATAAATAAATAAAACCAGGTACCAGTAGTAGAACATTGGCTAGTGATTTAACTCTATAAGATCAGAGAAATAAGTGAGTGTAAATTATAAATTGTTTTAAGCACTTATCCTGTACACTCAGAAAGAATACATGTAACCCAACTGAAAATTGGGCAGGAAAACTTTTAACAGAAAAACTTAACCTCATAGACCCTCAATGGTTTGAGAGTGGGCGAAAGCAGAGTACAAAGGAGCCAATGGGAGAGGATCCTATGCATAGTATTTTGTCTAGATGAGCTGTGTTTTGTTTCACTTTAAAGTAAGGAATTAAATCTCTTCTATATTAGAGAAGCAAAAAACCTGTTTTGTGGTTTTGGTTTTGGTTTGTTTGGTTTGTGTGTGTGTGTTTTGGGGGGTTTGCTTTGTTTGCAATGAATAATGTTGCACATGTATGTTAAAAATTTCCTAAATATAGTAAAGCATATCAGTTCTCATAACCAGTGAGCAACAGCCATGTACCCTCATCCTCGCCAGCATTATCATTTCTGGGATTATTGACGTAGCTCCTGACTAGTGTCTCTGCTTCTGCCGTTGCCTCCCTTGTCACGTCTCTATAATGCAAACATACAAACAAAACCTACAAAGTTTCCTCATCACACTCAGGGAGAAAGCGAAAGTTTTTATAACAACCTATATATTTCTAGGCAATTGGACCCCAATTCAGACTCTGATCTTAGCTCTTGCTATTCTCCACTATCACTTTTTCTGCTCAAATCACATTAGCTTTGCCATCATTTCCTAAAACTTATAGGTGCACAAATGTTTTAGGTTCATTGCACTAGTTGTTATTACTATTCTTAGAAATCTCTTTCTGTAGGTAGCTAGGTAGATAGCTCCCTCACTTTCTGCATATGTTTACTGAAAAGTAAACTTGTTGGGGCTTCTGCCTTTGAAAATTATGGAGCATCTGGGTCCAGATTTATTCTCCCACAATTAATAAACAGAAAAGTAGACCAAATGTGTTTTTATAAAACAGAGCTCTTTTCAGACATGATCAACAGGAAGAACTGCAATCCTTGAGAAAAAGAAAACAAAAAGTTACTGTATACAACTTCCTTGGTGTCCTGCCTGAGGCATTTTCTATACCAGGGTGCAAGGAGGGAAATCATTGGTCTAGATAAGTTGAGAAGTCAGAGATCAGAATTTTGAGAGACTAAGGCAATGGCAACTTGAGGAGCAGAGTGTCAGAAAGAAGGGAACTACCTGATTAATCCCTGGAATTCTACTTAGGAGACCCTTAACTCCAGTGGAATACCATATATTGTATTAAACATATATAGGATGACTATGCATAGTAATATATATGCCTAGAATGAAACCCCATGAGAATGGCAAAGAATAACTATGGAGTTGTAAATTGAAAATGGCTGGAAGGCATTCATATTCTAACAAGGAAAATGAAAATTCTTATTAAATGCTTGAAAGATTCAGTAGACATCCCAGAGGGTCATACCCTGATAGTAGTGTTAAGTTAGTCATAAATTACAAGTTACTCTAAAACTTTTATATCAAGCCTGATCCATAAGTAAGTTAACTCTTGCCAGAATCAAGGATGACATTATTTAAAAGAAGGCAACAAAATGAATCACCCCAAAATATCTTACATTTATATAAAAATTACTAGACACCTAAAGAAACAGAAAAGTGTGATTTATAATTAGGAGAAAAATCAGTTGATTAAGAAGATTCAGAAAGGACATATATTATGGTTAATATGAAAGAATGTTAAAATAGCTATTATAATTATGTGTAACAATTTAAAGGAAAACACATATGTAGTGAGGGAATAAATAAAATGTATAAACTTGACCCAGAAGGAACTTCTAGTTTTAGAGTATGATATATAAAGGAACAAGAAAAGGTTAAGGGATAAAGAAAAAAAAAAACTCATAGACACAAAGTAAAAAAATAAAATAAATTAATTTTTAAAAGAGTGCAAAAGGAGAAACTATCAACAAGAGGAAATATTTGCAATAAATATTATTGAAAAGAACTTAAGTCAAAAATACAGGGTCTGGCAGAAGTAACACCTGCTTGACTGTGGTTGGTAGGGTAATAATATGGGTGTAATAATTTATACCTTTTATTTGAACATTTCACCTAAAATGTCATATGGTGTGCTTGAGTGTGATATTGTTGTGTTACAGAATGACATACTTATGATTTTTTAATAAAATATTTTGTAATAAAAAGGGGCATTATTGGTGCCAGACCCTGTATATTATGAGCTCACCTACTAGATACTACGTAACCCATGTAACTCGTTAAAAAATGGGCAGACTCAGTACACACACACAGGTGGTCAAGACACACCTGAAACCATGCCCAACATCATTCATATTCAGGGAAATGCAAATTAAAACCAACCACCTTGGCAAAAAACACTGACAACACCATGTGTTGGTGAGGATGAGAAGAAACTGGGTCTTGCATGCACGGTTGGTGAGAGATTACATCATTTCAGTTACTTTGGAAAACAGGCAATCTTTATAAAGGCCAACAAACACCTGCTATGTGCCCCAATAGTTCTTCTCCTAGATGTTTGCCTGAGAGGGATGAAAATGCACACCCAGTGATCGATGTGTGTACACATTTGTATGTTACTAACAAAGAATACACACATTTTACAGTAGTAAAAGTAGAAACAACCCAAATGTCTATCCACGGTGAATGGATGAACCAAGTAGTATATCCCCAAAACGGAAATAAATAAAAATAAATTTAAAAGTTTTAAACAAATACATTTAGAAATATAAACAAATAGGGTCAAACTAATGCACACCATGAAACATATGGACGAATCCCCCCACAACATGCTAAACTAAAGAAGTCAATTACAAACGAGTATATGCTGTAAGATTCTGTTTATAAAAATTTTAGAAGAGGAAAATGTAATATATCATGTCAGAAAACAGATTAGTGGATTCCTGGAACATCAGATCAGGGAGTACCAGGAAAAGAACCCAAGGAAAGCTTTTGGCCTGATAAAGCCATACTGCAGGCTGACTGTGGTGGTGCGAATAGGAATAATTTATATATTTATGTACATAACATATACTATACATATACTATACTATTTATTATATGTACTATACATGCTATACTATATATAATGCATGCACTGTATATAAAATGTATAACTATATATATATATATAATTTGCCAAAATTTAATAATGGTACATTTAAAATAGGTGCATTTTATTGTATGTTGAAAATCAATTCAATGTGCAGATTTCCTAGGCGGCCCTGTCAAAATTTTTACTATTTGTCTCTCTTTGGTTGCTATTTTCCTCACTTCCATTAATGTTTACCTTTAACAATGAATATTTACTAATTTGTTCTAATTTTACTTATTTCTTCCTTATTATTTGTTTTCTAGAAGTTCTAGGGAGGTAATCAGTTTACTATTATTTAAGTAACAGAAATTTTGAGAAAAAATTTAATATGGAAAGTTTAAGCATAAAATATCAACAAAATATTTTAATCCCAGGTAATTATATTTAAGTATCTTGGCTTATCTGATCTGAGAACTTACTTGTTCTTTGGGTATAAATCTTATAATTCTGTACAAAAGTCCATTTCTAATACAGATTGTAATAAGACATCTTCTTTGCACACCCACAGGTAAAAACTCTAAAACAATGGGCTTTATCACAAATTGTTAAGGTATAGGCTTCTTCCATCTTCTACGATTCTTGAGACAGAAGAGGAGGATGGGATGTATAGCCTTCTCCTGGTACGAAAAGAAATAATGTGGAGTAGAGCGCATACAGTGTGACCTCTGTCACCACACAATTTTCCAGGGTTTGGTGTAGTCAAGGACCACCTGAGCACTCCGAGACTCTCGGGATTTCTTTGAATGATTTGATTATTTGGTATTGAAAGGTTATATGTATAGTTTTATATATGTGTGTATGTATATATATACATATATATTTCCACTTTATATCTATTTTATGAATTCCAAGACTTTCTTATATTCACAGCTTCCTCAAATAGTCAACATCCCTTTCACTCCACATCAAGGAATGTTGTAGTAGAAAGATTTTGTCTAGAGGAGACAAATCAGAATATTTGCTCTCCCACTAGTGTTGGAAAATGTTAACAATAGGCTGATTCATAGGCTCTTCAGTTTACACATCTAAAAAAGTGAGATAATAATATCAAACAATGTCTAGTGTGGACTGTTTTATACATGTTGCAGGGGGAAGTTGCCTGAAGAAGGCTGATTGGACCTTTTGTCAGTTCTTGTGTAGTTTGAGGCAACAGATAATGCCAACTAAGTAAAAAATTAGAATTCATTAGCTCATGTTATAAGAGCGGAGTGTGGAGCTGATACAGATCATGATCACTGAGTAGATTTCTCCCTGTCTTTCTGCCAACATTTCTCAGCTTTTTTTTTTTTTTTTTTTTTTTTTTTTTTTTTTTTTTTTTTTTTTTTTTTTTTTTTTTTTTTTTTTTTTTGTACTTTCATTGTGGCTCCTGTTATGGTCCCAAGGTAGCTCTTTCCAACCTAATAAGCACATGACATTGACCAGAGGTAGAAAACAAAAGTCCGTTTTGTGTACTTTTTTTTAGGAAAGCAGGCAGAGCTTCTACAAAAACCCCTACCAGGCTTTCTCTCCAATGTTTGTAAGGTAATCTCTAGACAAGGGGCCTGAAGTGACTCTGATTGTTTTTTACTAATCAAGATTCACCATCTGGTTCTGAGGAGGAACCTGTTATCACCTTTAAAACATACTTAATCATTCCAGAAAAAAAAAAAAATCAAGGGCCTGTTAGCAAGGATGAAGCAGGCTATTCGGCAGAAGACAAAGGAACCTCTAAGGAATCTATAACCATCTGAGGTCTGGTGACAGTGCTATTGCTGACCCAGAATTCAAATTGTTTGGCCCCTTGATAGTTGTCTCCATCTCTCTAAGAAACTGAGGTCTGTGGAAGGGGTGTGTGTGTGTGTGTGTGTGTGTGTGTGTGTGTGTGTGTGAGGGGGGGGGGGTATAAAAATTACAATGAGAGTTATAAACTATCCTGTGGGCAGAAATGCTGCTGTTATTGACATTGTTCTGATTCTGACCCCGGGATTTTACCGTCAGGACGTTGTTTGGAAAACCAGAACTCAGGACTCAGAATTGTTATTTAACCTTAGAGAAATGCCATCTTTTCTCCCCAGAAGGTGGCTTAAGGATACCTTTGGAGATCCCTAAGCCTTTAAAGAATAGACCTGAGTGGAAGCAGTGATGATGTTTATGTCCATAATCCTTGAACAGTGAAAGCCCTGGGCATTTTTTTTCCACTCTCAATTTCAGTGATTCTCACCTCTACTCTGAGTTACTTATCTTCTGGGAGACATGTCAAAGTTTCTAAAACCACAGAATATTCTGCCAAACAGCAAAATTATATTTGTTCTTTATATTTTGGTTCTGCAATAACATTGCTTTGCTCTTTGATAGCTGTTTTGTGGTTGTTAATACAGGTTTTGTCTAGATAAGTTATAACGCAACTCATTTGTTTCCTGCTTCCTACATTAAAACTGTCATTTACCTAGGTCCCAGAAATTATTTCTAAATTATTTTAATTGGAATTGAGTAATCCTACTTCCAGGTTTTCTTATACAGAAAGTTAATTATAAAAAGTGTATGAATGTTGCTAGCTCATTTAAATTGGCCCGTTTATTTCATTACCTACATGTTCTTCAGAGACAGCCCAATGTTGTTCCCACACACTTTCAACAGAAAGAATTGTTACAAGGATTAAACGCATTTGTGCTCGTGAAGAATCTAGAATAATGACCAACACGACCAGCCTGCACACAGTAGACACTCAGTAAGTGTGAGATGCTACTATTATTTTATCCTGGAAGATAAGAATAATGACACCTACCCTTTGGTGTTATTACATAAATGCAATTAAATATCACCCACACAGGTGTCAAGTACAGTATCTAGGTTTCCCTGTGGGAATTCAATAAATGTTAAATTCATTCCTTTGGCTGACTACTAAACAAAACATCCAGAGGAGTAATAACACTGTCTTCATACTCCTATATCACACAGCAAAATAATTTCCTCTTCCTGGAAGACAGAAACCAATAAAGTTTGGTTTCAATTTATTTAGAGTATTTTCTCCTTTTGACAGCATAAAATAAATCCCTGCTATGAAATAACCTTTTTGCTGATCTGTGTATAATAATAACTCAGTGTTACCTAGTTCTTTCTGGATAAATTTAGAATAGTCTGTTTCAAAAATGCAACATGCATACCAGTCCTCTGAAGAAACTGCCCTGAGGTACCCAGACAGTTACTGTAGGTAGCAGTGGGGCGTGGACAGTGCAAGCTAGGGGCATTTATAACTGAGTGTCACTGCCTGCTTGAAAGAATTTGCTATTTACTTCCAACTGAGGGCAATTAGACTTGCACTTTAAAGCCACACATCAGGGAAGTGAAAGAGAAGAGCAGAGGAGGAAAGACTTCGATAATTTAGAAAGCATGATTCTTAACTTTTGTGATTAGTCAGATGCAGGATAAAATGTCAATAATATTGTTCTTTAATGCTGTATAATTGCATTTTGCAGAGCTTGTCTTACCTGTTTCAATATCTTCCTGAGAGTGTAAGTTCCATAATGCTGCATAGAAGCACATTTCAACTACTGATTATTATAAGGCTTTGCCTTTGCACACCCAGAGGTAAAAACTCCAAAGTAATTTTTACAAATTTTAACATTCTGGAGTAGATGATGTTTCAAGTGCAATTTCTATGCAATTTAAATTTCTTTACTGGCTGGAAAATTTTGGAGCTTCTTTTGCAGATGGGCATTGATTATTTCGAAGAAATAAACTAGAAAATTATTTGTGCCCCACGTGCCCTTTTGTTTGTAAGGAGAATGTTAATTGTTGCATTACATGGTATCAAGTTATTGTGTCCAAGTGAGTGATAGTTTTTACTTGTCCTGTCTCAATGCATATAAAAACAGTTGATTTTGTTTTGGCAATTGTAATACTTAGGGGCTTGGGGAGAAATGAGTATAGAGGTCTGGGTTCATATGTTATAAATTAATTAATATGTTCATTTCTGTGCACTTCATGCAAAAGTTTCATAAAACTCTATAGAATATTTCCATAGAAGTTAAACTGCCCATTGCTCACACATGTTGTAGAGATATGTGCCAAATTATTGGGTAGAGTTGTCAACTCTCATAACAGATGTTGACACTTACACTTACATTTTTGTATGTAATACCTACCACCTACCTGACTGTTGTAGGTGTTCATTGAGTATTTGTTGAATAAATAGTGGTAACATAGATGATGACCTTTATAGTAAGGCTAAATGAAACATGGGCACCTAGTACAGTGGTTGTTCATTTCTACTGAATTTGAATGTATATGTTAGCATTCCGTGACTTTTTAAGAGTATAAATATAAATTGACTGCTTTTCTAGATACTCAAGAAAACAAGGGAAAAAGATAGTCCAGGGAATATTATCCCTCTATTCCCATAGGGATCTCAGTTTTACTCATATATCAACTTGAAACAGCAGAAAGTAATGAATTTTAAACAAATTAGCTTCATTTCCAATGAAATCACACTTGATGACTTTTGCTTTTTTTATAAATTGCACTATTAACCACTTCTGTATTTATTATAGAGACATCATGATAGAAAATGCATGAAACTTGGAGTCAGACAGAAATATGTTGAATGTGTTATTAATGGTTCAATCTTAAACACTTTTCTCAAATATCAAGCACTGACCTTGAAATTACAGGACAATATGCAGGTGGTTTCTATAAAGTCCCTAAAACACAGGATGACATTTGCTGTGTATCTTTTGAATAACCTAGAATCAGTATTTTTGCTGTTGCCATTATTATTGTTGTTGTTCTTGCTTTTATTATTATTAAAATTCTTACAATTTATTAATTGATTCCAAAAACATTTTCCACTAGGTTACATAAGATTCATTATATAAGTTCTGTAGGTAACAGTTTTTTTTGTGTGTGTGTGTGCCTACTTTTTGTCTTTATTTTTTTCCATTTATTTTTTAATTGTTGTTCTTGTACAGTTTTCTGTCTTCTACTCCCATCCCATCCCACCACCCCAGCCCTCCCCAGCTCCTTCCAATTTCCACCCCTCCCAGCTTTTGTCCATGTGTCTTTCATACTTGCTGCTCTAAACCCTTCCCCTTTTCCCTGGATATTCCTATCCCTCTCCTCTCTTGTTCTCAATTTCAGTGTCTTTGGTTATATTATGCTTGTTTGTTTTTTCTGTTGATTAGGTTCCTGTTAAAGGTGAGATCATATGGTATTTGTCTTTCACCTCCTGGCTTATTTCACTTAGCATAATGCTCTCCATTTCCATCCATGCTGTCACGAAGGGTAGGAGCTCCTTCTTTCTTTCTGCTGCTTGGTACAACCACTATGGAAAGCAGTATGGAATTTTCTAAGAAATCTAAAAGTGGACCTACCTTTTGACCCAGCAGTTCCACTGCTAGGATTATATCCTCGGAACCCTGAAACACCAATCCAAAAGAACCTATGCACCCCAATGTTCATTGTAGGTAACAGTCTTATTTTATTTTATATTATTTTTATTTATCTTTTATAACAAATCTCATTGTTTTGTTATTTGGGGGGATATTTAAATTGAATTTATTGGTGTAACATTGGTTCATAAAACCAGACAAGTTTCATATACAACTCAAGAAAACATTGTCTGCACACTGCACCCTGTGCCCACCACCCAAAATGAAGTCTCTTCCCATTTACATTTATCCCCTACTTTGCCCACCTGCACCTAACCCACCCCCCTTTCCTTCCCTCTGGCTATCACGACATTGTTGTCTGTGGTCTATGTGTCATTCACACACACACACACACACACACACACACACACACACACACACACATATATTGCTTAATCCCTTTACCTTCTTTCATCTAGTCCCTCCATCCCCTCCTTCTCCTCTGACAACTATCAGTCTATTCCACGTATCCACAACTCTGTTTCCATTTTGTTTAATTCTTTTGAATTAGTGTTTTCAGTGCCTTTGGATATATTCCCAGAAGTAGGATCACTAGGTAAAAAGGCAGTTCCATTTTTAATTTTTTTGAGGAAATTCCATACTGTTTTCCACAGTGGCTGCACCAGTCTGCATTCCCACCAACAGTGCACCAGGGTTCCCTTTTCTCCACATCCTCGCCAGCACTTGTTTGTTGTTGATTTATTGATGACAGCCATTTTGACAGGCATGAGGTGATATCTCATTGTAGTTTTAATTTGTATCTCTCTGTTGATTAGTGACATTGAGCACTTTTTTCATATGCCTGTGGCCATCTGTATATCCTTTTTGTAGAACTGTCTATTTAGGTCCTTTGCCCATTTCATAATTGGATTGCTTGTCTTCCTGGTGTTGACATGTATGTTCTTTATAAATTTTGGAAATTAAACTTTTATGAGATGTATCATTGGCAAATATGTTCCCTCATTCATGGAGTTCCCTTTTCATTTTGTTGATGGTTTCTTTTTCTTTGCAAAAGCTTTTTAGTTTAATGTGCTTCCATTTGTTTATGTCTTTCCTTTGTTTTCCTTACCTGAGGAATATATTGGAAAACATATTGCTATTAGAAATGTCTGAAATTTACTGCCTATGTTTTCTTCTAAGAGTTTTACGGTTTCATGACTTACATTTACATTGTTAATTCATTTTGAGTTTATTCTTGTCTTCATTGTAAGTTACTGGTCTAGCTTTATTTTTTGCATGTAGCTGTCCAATTTTCCCAACACCATTTATTGAAGAGACTAGGCGACAGGTTTATTTTAGAATCAATACTAGAAAAACCTTTTCTCAAAGCAAACACACTCTTTGCTTGATAAAGATAGTATAATATTGTCTTTCTATTTTTGCCATTGCTGACAGGAAACACAAATTAATTTTAATTTTAGCTCACAGCATCAGTGATAATCATAAAATGACTAAAATTGCTTCTTTTAAAACAAATTCATAATTGTAATTTTTAGTTATAGTTATTATTTTTTACTATTATGACATTTGCAAATCATTTGAAATTCTTTTTGCGACTACATTTGGTTTAATTAAATGAAAGTTTACAACATAATTAAAATTGATGAATATTGGCATAATTTATGTTTTGCTTTGTTTTGTGTAAAATTAATTTTATTCCTGCCCATAAATATCTTGAAAACTTTTAAGATTATGCTGCAAGCTATTTATGTCATACATTTTGGCCTGAATCAAATCTGTTAAGTTATTGATTATATAATCGAATGGGCAGTACCCCATTTTACGATAAAACATGAGTTCTATTTTTAAAGCTCCATACTATCAAGCCCAGTTCTATGTCAATGTGCTATTTAAAACCAATCTGCAATAAATAAAATTACATGAGTATTTTATTTTAGAAAGGATGTGCCTGTTGATAATTCAGATTCTGGGACTAGATTCATAACCACACAGCATATTTGCTACAATAGCATCATAACACATAAGATACCTGTCTCTACATTAACTTGTTCACCAAGCATTGAGTGCCTATTAAAAGGAAGCATTATGAGTACAAAGATTATTAATATATTCTCCCTAATCTCAAGGAATTTCCAGATTGGAAGGGAAAGAAATGTCTGTAAATGAATAGTTGCAACACAACATGACAAATAGCAAAATTAAGGTTTGCAAGAATTCCACTGGTGCCATAGAACAGGTGGTTTGGAAAAATAATTTTATGACAAGTGATGTTTAAGTTGGTTCTTAGGTGACACTTGGGATTTTCCAGTTAGATAAGATAGGGAAATGCATTCTAAACCTGTGCAAAGATTAACCATCAGCAGAATGCATTCAGAGACCTATAAAGAGTTCACTGTAAAAATGGTCCTTAGCAGTTTATAGAGTAGCAGACTGCAAGGACTATGAAGAGACTATGAAGCTTAAATTGCCAGTGTATTAGGGTGCTCTCCTTGTCTGTATAATTATTGCCAGCAACAATTTACATGAATACTCTGATCCAGACAACAGTCAGTATCTCATTTAGCTCTGAGCTTCAGCCAAGACAATGCCACTCATTCCTTCATCCATTCATTTAACAGGACAGTTGCAGTACTGGGCCCTGGGGTAACAGGGTGAGCAAGATCAGGCTCTTGCTCTCTAATAGTGGAGAGACAAATAGAGATACTAAACAAATGGAAACGTAGCCCATGAAGAAACCAATGCAGACTAATGTGTGAGAGGGACTGGAGGTGAACTCCAGACTGGGCAATCACTAAAGCCTCTTTGAGAAGATGATTCCTAAGCTATACCTGAATGACCAGAAAGGGCCAGTTATGCAAGTACAAGTGGGGAGGTCATTCCAGGTTGAGAGAAGAGCAAAAAGAAACTACTTCTTCAAGAAACCACAAGGCCAGTTTGAATAGAGCCGAATGGCAGGGGGAGGACAGGACCAAACTACGTAGTCTATTGCTTTTCCAAGGGGGAGAATAAATTTAAAGGTTATTATTAGTGTATGGGAAGATATTGGAGGTTTGAGAAGAAAAGTAACCGGTTCTAATTTATATTAAAAAAAAAACACTACATGGAAAATAGACTATACTGGAACAAGAAAGAAGACATGGAAACTACTAGAAAACTTTTGTAATCTCAAGTGCCTTAGATTAGGCTAGTGGAAGTGGAGAAGGTGAGAAGAGGACAGATTTAGAACATACTCTGGACCCTGAGTAATAGGATTTGCTGTTGTATTGGCTCTGTAAAAGTGAGGGAAAGAGAGGAAGCTGTAACGATTTCTTGCAGGTTTCCTGAAAGGAAGGAAGGGCATTAGGGACTCAATTTAAGTATTAATAACAATAATAACATCAAGTAACTCAATTAATGCTTATTTTGTGCCAGGCACTGATCTAAGCATAGTTACATATATTAATTATTAAGACAACACTATATGACTTAATTATTAACAGTTCCATTTTACAGATGAGTAAACTGAGGCAGAAAGATGTTCCCCTCCGCCCAAGGTAATACAGCTGGGCATGGTTTTACCTTAAGAAATTTTCAAGATGATCCCATCACCTCCGTTTAGTTTTTTGCTCAAATGTTACTTTGTCATTGAAACCTATCATAACCACTCTACTTAGGACTGGAACACTACTAGACCCCCACTGCACTCCCAGTTATCTCCTGCTCAAAAGTGTCAAAGAATCTGCTCATTTACATTGTCTTTTTACCCCTACTAGACCATAAGCTACATGAGGGAAGGGGGTTTGTCGGTGTTTGCTCACTATTGTATTCCTAGTGCTCAAATAGTCCCTGGAACATCATGAACATTCAATAGATGGTTCCTGACTAAATAATGAACAAATAGATTAATGACTGAAGTGGTAGGGCTAGGACTGGAAGGCTGGTGTCCTGACTTGAGAGTCTGTATGCCTACTCACCATGCTGTACCATAAACACTGTCAGAGTGAGATGAAAGGTCACTCTTGCTCCTCAGTGGGCAGGAGGCCTGTGTCCTGACTTGATCTAGATCCAGAATTATTCATGGAGACGATGGTAAATAACTGAGCCAGTCCTTGCCTCTCCCACCTCCTCTCTCTTTTCAACTGCTTTCTGGAGCATTTTTCCCATTCACCATTTTGCTCCACTAATCATGGTGTGTCTTTATATTTTCAGTGCAGACATCAGGTGTTCTGTAAAGGATGCCTTTGTTTAGCCAAGACTGAGCTAGTTGCCACTTCCATGTTGCTCACTGAACTGTGCGTTTTCTCCCTGGTGAAGTCACCAGACCACTGCAGTGTCTACTGAGTTGCACTGTGCTTATCTGCCAGGGAGCTGCTTCCACTGGCAGTTATTCACACCTAGCGTGTACTCAAAAGATTGTTGAATGACTTAAAAAGTCCCCAAAATATAAAACTGTGTAAGTGGATTAGTCCCTGGTCTATAAAGAGGTAAAGCTCACCAGACAAATTGCTTATGGGCTTTGTGAGTCATCATTGCCAATAGTTCCGTTTGAATCATATTATAATCAAGGGGTGCCCCTGTTCTCTTCACCCAATCCCACATCACTTAAAGAAGCTGACTGAGAAAGAGTTCTAATTCTAAAATCCTCTGAGCCATGCAAAGCATATATTTAAAATTAAAATCCCTTTTTAATTGGCTGAAGTCATCATGATTCAATCCAATTGAATCTGAATTTAAACATGCCTGAGTTGTAATACAGCCAGGGTTGTGTTTAGTACACACAAAAAGTTAAACAATATGGACTATTTGGTATGGTAAAACGAGTTTTTAGAAAGCAAAGCGGTTTATATTCTGTATATTGGAGGAAATAAAGCCTTGAAAGAATACCTAATCACATTTTTGTATTGATATTTTAGGAAAATTTGTAGTAGCAATATACTATCACATAAACCCCACCAGTGAACCAATCTGAAATTTAAATCAAAATAACTTGCATTGGTCCATTCTAGTTTCTGATGATTCACTTTTTCTGATATGTGGAAGAACAGCAATATAATCTCTTTTATGTAACTAGTTTAATTTTTCAGAAGCAGCCCTGAGGTTAAAAAAAGAACTAGAGAACATAATATGTAATTGAATCATCTTGGAACAAAAACAGCAGAAGGTAATGAAGATTTAGGAAGGGGATGGATTTCACACTGTTCCTCCTACTTTACTTTGCAGTCACATCAGTGAATCTGAGATTTCTGGTTAGAAAATCAATAAGAATTTACGATGGAACTTGGAGGAGAGCATTCTGATGTGACTAAGAAACTCTCAATGCAATTGTTACTCAGTGTTGAAGCAACTCCTTTCTATTGCTTCAGGGGATAAGAGGATGAGGGAAAAAAAATGAGTGATGTGAAGATGTTGGCTGACTAGTAATAGAGAAATGCTCATAGATTAATTTTTTCCCAATAAATCACTCCAGTCATTCATTTCTTCAAAGATTTTCACATGCCTCTCTGGATCGGCCTCTCTACAGGGCATGTGTAATCAAGAAATAAATATGATACAACACCTAGCTCCCAAGTATTTTACATTGTAAAGAGGGAAGCAACAAGACAAGTAATTACAAAAATGCATGGTGGTAATTGCCATGATAGAGATGGGTTTGCATACCAAGGCTTGTCTGGCCTGTGGAATCCAAGAAGGAACCCTGGAGGAGGCACAACCTGGGCTGCATTTTCCTGGAAAATGGTAAAAATCTTTTATGAAAAATAAGTCTAAGAAACAGAATTTTTGTATCACTAGCATACATGAAAAACTTGGCATCCTCTTGGGTAGGTACAGGTTTGCCTATAAACAACAGGAAAACATCAAGTAATAGTGCTTAAGCAAGAGAGATGTTTATGTTTGCACTAAATAAATAAATATCTAGGATTGGCACAGTTCTCAGAGATCCAGACTTTTTCTATCATACTTCTCTACTATCTCTGGGAGAGACCCTCATTCTCTTAGTCCAAATTGTCATCTATTTAGACAACAGGAAAGAAAAGAAGAAAAATAGGGTGCATAGGGTACCCTAACTCTCTTTTAAAGAAGATACTGAGAAATCATCTCTCATATCTATATCTTATATGACAATTTCCTAAAATCTAGTGAAATCTAGCTGCAAAGGAGCCTAACATTTGTATTGTTTGTTCCTAGAGGTCATGTGTCAAGTGAAAATTATATTATTATGGAAGGAGAGGAGATTGGATATTGGAGGAAAACAATAGTTTTGGTTGTAAATGCAAAACAGTAAAATGTTAAAGAAATGACGATTATTTTCACGTGATTTAGACTGAGAGCTCATCAGCTGGGGAGAGGAATGGGAAAGAGAATGGTGCCATCTAAAGTTGGAGGCATAACTATGGGCCATATAAGAAGAGTTTTCAGCACATCAACAATAAATTTTGTGTCCTTAAACTATGCCAGTTATGATTTATGTGTAGTCTTATTCAAACTTTCAGAACATCCAATGAGGTACAATTATTATCATTCTCATTTTAATAGGTAAGGTAACTGAGGCTTAAAGAGTAAGTAATGTGCCTACAATTTCACTACAACTAAGTATCTGAGAGTTAAGTTCAGGTTGGTTCCGACCCTCAAGTCAGAGTCCCAAGGTGTTTGTCATGCCCTGGAGCATGAACCTCACAATTTCTCCTCTGGCTCCATATCTTCAAGTTCTCTTTCTGTGTTCTCATTCTGAGTGGGCTCCCTGGACATATTTAGCAAATCTTGGTCTGGTCAGAATCAAGGTGACTGAGAGAAACAGAACAGTAAGCTAAGCCTTTAGCAGCTCACAATATGAAATAGGAAAGGAGTCTGCAAATTAAGTCTTGACATTTCACCTCACATTTTCATTAAGTTTTAACTCTGTATATAAGAAAGTTAATTATACGGTGCTTTAATCCTATGTAAAAGGTCAACCAAGTTCTGCGTTATGTAAGGCATTAAGGCACATTTAAGTAGAAACACATTTGAACGATTGATCAAGGTAAGTCATAAGCGTTTCATGAAGCACTCTTGATAATAAGATTCAATTATTTCCAATGAGAATGTCTAAGCCTGGTGAGGGGACTGCTTGCCTACTGTAAGCCAAACTAATCTCACCAAGGACGAACTGTGGTACTCACCTTTGTATTTTACAGGCTTATTTGTAGCAATATGTGTTCCCTCTGTTTGTGATTATAGACATACATACTCATTCTAGAAAAAATTACTGAACACAGAAACCTATGAAGAAATAAATGTAAAAATTACTCAGAGAACTACCACCCAGAGAAACCTACTGTTGCAATGTTGGTATATTTCTTTTTTTAAAGATTTTATTTCATTATTTTTAGAGAGAGAGGAAAGGAGGGAGAAAGAGGAAAGAAACATCAATGTGTGCTTACCTCTTGAGTGCCCCCTACTGGGGACCTGACCTGCAACCCAGGCATGTGCCCTGACTGGGAATTGAACTGGCAACCCTTTCATTCATAGGCCAGCATTCAGTCCACTGAGCTACACTAGCCAGGGCAGTATATTTCTTTTTTAATTTTTAAAATAACTCAAGTTTGTGCCTGTTTTCCATAGTTTGGAATCACACTACCTACAATGTCATTTTTACATTTAAAAGATTATGTTAGAAATATTTTCCATGTAATTAAAAACTTTTGTAAATGAAATTCAAGTGATCATTTGGTGCCACATCCTGTGAGGCTGTGGTCATTTAGTTAACAAGTCTTTAACTGGACACATTATAGTCAGTGCGTGTGTGCATACACACATGCATATGCGTGTATAAGATGTCCGTGAAGCAAAACAGCTTTGGTTACAGTGATACTTGATTTGGACGGAAAATGAGGTCTTATTTCAGAGACGTTTAGAGTACTTTGCTCTTAACTGCCTTTGTCTTCCTAAGGTAGAGTATGTCATTTTCTCAAGTTTTAAATTCATCCATTATAATGCAGCTTTTGGTTACAGGGATTGGATTGGCAGGATTCAAACAATAGCACTATGCGTTCATTAGCTTAAAATATATCTACATCCCATGTTCACTGAAGTATTATTCACATTGACCAGTATTTGGAAACAATCTAAGTGTCTGCTGGCAGCTGAATGGATAAAGACACAGTGAGGTATATGTAACGGGATTTCACTGATCCATAAAAAGAAGGAAATCCTGCCATTTGCAACAATGTGGATGAACCTTGGGGGCCTTATGCTAAGTGAGATAAGACAGACAGAGTAGAACAAACACTGTATGATATCAGGTGTGTGTAGAATCTAAAGTATTCCAACTCATAGAAACAGACTAAAATTGTGCTTACCAGAGGTGGGAAAATGGCAGAAATGGGCAGATATTGATCAAAGGGTACAATGTTCACTTGTAATATGAGTAAATTCTTTGAATGTAATGTGTAACATATATTATAGTGAATAATGCTGTATTGTACACTCGAAAGTTCCTAAGAGAGTATCTCTTAAAAGTGCTCACTGATCACACACACACACAAAATAGAGGCCCCCCCAGAATGGTAATTTTGGGCTGGAGGCCATGATCTCAATCACTTATCAGTATGTATTCTATCTTCCATCTGTTTGATTCAAAAATATGTCATTTGACAAACATTTCATGATGCATTTTTGTACACCCATGCTTTTGTGTGTGTGTGTCCTTTACCATGTCCACATGGTGTTATTTATGTGGTAATTCATGGTAATATCTTCCTTTAGCTTTACCCCATCTGCTCCTCTCCCTTTCCTTATTCCAACTGCAGAAAAGCACTTTGCTCTTTCCACTCTGTTCCGTTACCACTTGATCCTTACCTCTATGATTTTGTGAAAAAAATTTGCTTTTCTTAATCAATGAGGTAGTCTTCCTCATTGGAAGATTCTGAGAGCAGAGATCTGAGTCAGATATTCTTTTAATCTCTGTGTCTGCCACTCAACGTGTCATGTTGCACCCCTCACTTGTGTTGAGCAGCTAGAGACAGCAACTGGGCCTCAGTTTTGTCATCTTTAAAGTGGCACTTTATAATGCCAGCTTTTAGTAGAACTTTTAGCGATACACAGCATTGACAGTTTTAAGATGGAGATTCTCAATGGAGGTTGAAAAGCAGTCCTTGCCTGCAAGGTTCCTGAAAGCCTGCAACTGAAAAATCCTTGTCCTTTTTCCCAAATATGTGACTAATTTAACCCTAGAGAGTTACTCACATAAGTACAGGGTTCTGGAAGATGTTACAAACATGAAGTATGTCACCAAACTAAAACCAATGAAATAGAAAAGGTGAAGACATTTCAAATACATTCTGACTCATTGATTTCATTTTTAAATGTGACAACTTTTGAAGAAGATTTCTATCAATAAAATCCCTAATAATTCTTACCCGGTGAGACTTAGAGAAAGCTAATATGTTTGTAAATCTTATTGAAGATGGTTAATAACTTCTACTTTTAATGTTTCACGTGATAATTTTATAGTACTTTCTGATATAAAGTCACTGTTCCTGAGAAACTAAGATTAAAAAAGAGGTGTGAACCTCTCATACCTCAAAATGTGATCCCTCCATTTCAAACATATGGTTTGTGTTGTAATTTCTCTCACTTTAATATAAATAAAAGGGACGCAAGTCAACATTTATTGAAGGCCTGCACCTCACCTGGCATCCAAGAGAAGAGAAATGGGCCTGATCTGGAAATGCTGATGTGGACTTAAAACAGTGCACTTTTGGCATCTTGTGCTCAGTGTATTTATTGAAGAAAACAGAGGAAGAAGGAATACAGGGGAGACACTACTCTGTTAGATCAGGGGATATAGCATCAACTTCTTGAAGAAAAAATTGACTTGAGCTAGATTTTCAGGAAAAACACAAATCTGGGTTATAGAAGGTAAGGCACATGCGTGGAAAGCATTTGCAACTTGAAGCTCTCTGAGAACAGGAAGCATTCTGGGATTGCTGGATGTTGTAGTGTGATCATGTGGGAGTAACAGGCAAGGGAGGAGGCCAGAGAAGGGCTGTCAGAAATTGGGGCAGAGATTTTAAAATATCCTGCTATGGAATGTAGACGTTATACCACAGGTGACAGTGAAATGTTTTCAGGAGAGTGGCTTGAATGGTTCTGTATTCTATAAAGCTATGCCAGTAAGCTTAGGCTAGGTTATGATGTGATAACAAATAATCTCAAAATCTGAATGATTTACTAATTTAATATTTCAAAACACTTCTTGCTTATATCATATGTTTATCATGGATCATGTACAGCCCCATTCTGCTCCATCTTTTATCTGGCATCCAAGCTGACAAAGCGGTCTCTGTCTGGGGCACTGGTAGTGCAGTGTCAGAGGGGAAAAAAAGAAAACAGACATTGAAAACCATGAGCTTATATACAAAGCTTTTTCTGGAAATGACATATGTTACTTTCAGTTACATTTTATTGGCTAAAACATACAGCCACCTCTATATACATGACAGCATGTATATAATCCTCCTTCTTCAAGGAAAATTAACCCCAGGAAGGTCAGCAAATATTTTGAGCAATAATTCAGTCCACCACACAAGATCAAACTTGGACCTATTTTAGGTAGGTGGAAACCTCACTAATAAATAATTAGGAGATAAGGTAGAATAAATTAGAGACAACCCTGAGTTAACAGTATGTTGTTATAAATTACAGTTTTGATATTTTCCAGTATATCCAGAAACAGAAAACAAGCAAAAACATATGGCATGATTAGATTTGCTTAATGAGAGATAATAATTTGTAAAAATTACTGTATTATTCATGCTGATAATCATAACTTTGTGCTGAGACTGAGCATCTTTTCATTTATAATGCAAGTGCATTCTCCAATTTGATTTTCACAACCAGCTGTGAGGCACACAAAGATATTAACATTATCCCCATTTTACAAAGTAAAAGTTGTAAGTTGGTAGTAAGTTGGTGCTCAGGTAAGCCCGCTAAATTGTCCCAAGTTACAGATACTAGATGATAGATCTGAACTCAAACATAAGAAGCTCTGCCCTCAAAGTTAATATTATACCTAAGTGGACGAAATGAACTTTCACTCAGGAATTTTAATCACTGTTCTGACAATATTATCCATATAGAAATTGCTTAACAGATCATTTTCTAGGATAATTTAAAGGTAGCCATCAGCATTTCTCAATCATCCTTATCACAAATCCTGCAGTGAGATCTAAGTTAACAATTTATATGCATCACTATGAAAATGGGAGCTCATACTATTTCAACTGCATGCATATTTTAAGATAATCTATGAAATTATTTTATCAACCAATAAAGTTTTTTAATATGTATTCATCATATAATAATCCACCCAAGTCCTTTCTTAATGCTTTTACAGGTTTTGTTAGAAAACACTAACTTCTCTCTGCTAAGAATGAGCATTTTGTCAGATCTCTGGTCCAAGTGCTTTGTCAGAAAGTGTTCTGTCAAAATTAACCTAAAAATTCCCAGTCTCCACTTCCCTGAATAAAAGTCATCTGTAAAGGTTACAGTTGCTTTATAAAGATTTATTCTAAAAAGGTCAAAAGAGAAAATCAGTCATACTCGCTCTTTCTGAGAAACTGTACAGACCCGATTCCTCATTTTCTGACATATGAAGAAAAGTGAGGCACAGTGAAGGAGGGCGTGTGAAGTCACAGAAAAGACACAGTGTGGGGGAGACTAGAGAGGGTTTTCTAATTCTGAATCTACCCCCAAGGTGCTGGGTGACTTTGGGCCAGACATTCAGACTCCTTGTGTTGCAGCAGCCGTATGTGTAAGAGAAAGGTCAGATAAATGATTCTAGATCTCTCTTATAGTTTTAATATCCTGTTACTTTAAGCAGAATATGTCATAGAATGCTTACTGTAACCATCAAATTAGTTTTTGACAAGTGGCTACTCAGTGTCAGGCCCCGTACAGATCCCCAGAATAGAAAGCTAAACAAGGCATGATCAGTCACGGTTCTTACCCTCAGAACCTCACAGTTTATTGCAAGGAGGTGGGCAAGGAAAGTGATGCTCTTAGCACAGTGCATGTGTGACACTGGAGTGTATACGTGTAAGAGGACAGTGAGAGACATGCCAGGAGCCTTATATCAATTTCAAAATGTGGTATATAGCACAGGGCATCTAGAATTAGTGCTCTTCCACACGCCCTTTCAAGCTAAACATTCCCCATTGAATCTTACTACTCCTACATACTTTGTTCATAACATCACTTTACTATTATTCTCATTTAGACGAGGAAAAGAAAGCTCAGAGGCTGAGTTGCCTAAAGCCTTATGAATGTAAAGTAGACAAGTGGCCTCATCTTCAGACCCCCATTTACCTCCCAGGCAAGTTTTGTGAGTGCACGCATTTTGAACACTTTATGGACTATTTTTTCTCTGCATCATTGATTCCCTTGTATGATTTCTAAGGAATTCAATTGTAGCTGCACTAGTGACTGATGAGATCAGCTACCCGTTTTTTTTTTTTTTTTTTTTTTCATTGCATGATTAAGTCTCCTACTTGTTAAGGATTTGCTTCCCCTCAGCTTTGATGAGGGCCTTGATTGGAAAGAGGCATTGATAACCCTTAGCAGATTTGCAGGGAGCATTTTTCTTCTTCAGACCACTGAAACTAGCGTTCAGAATAGAAATAACCAGTTCCCTTTTGGCCTTTTTACTCATGGATTAATTTTGCCAAGATGGATGCACAGCAATCTCACTTCCAGGCCACTTAACAGAAGCCCCTTCAAGTGCAAAAGAAAATGATTCCTTGAGAGGCCAGAGAAAAAGAGTGTAAAAGGAAATTGGTTGAGTGTTAAAAGATGCCTGTCCCAGGAGTCTTCTTCAGAATTCACTAGCTGAACTACTTGGACCATGAAGCAACATCTGTAAGGGCTATGGTCAGATGGAAATGCAATAAAATGTAAAGACAAATACAAGTTTAGCTCTACAGAACCCATTTCAGTGCTCTCAAAAATCCTTGAAGGTCCTTGGATTTAGTTACTTCAGATAGGCATGGGCAACCTTTTTCATTTCTTTTTAATGCCCCTGTGTGTCTGTGTCAAGGACTTGCAATGATGAGGAGGTCAGGAGGTTTCACTGAAGCTTCTCAGCCATCAGACCCCTGCATTCCCAAGCTATGTAAAAAGAGAGTGGAGTGCAAAAGGCCACCCTCCCATTATGCTCCATTATTGCCATGGCAGCCCCCCCGGAACCCACTTTGGGGTGCAGGAGGCTCAGAGCTAAGTATGAAGTGCCTATAAGAGTTTGGTTGTATCAACTTGAAGCAAAAGCTTCACTTAGCACTTTTCTAAGCAACTCTGTATTTTCCCCCTAAATTAAAAGATATATATTATTAATAAGAATGTCACAAAATATAAAGAAAAACCTTACATTTACTACTTCTCACTGCTTATTTTGCCTGGTGCAATGCTATAGACTTTACAGGTGTAATCTCCACAAAACCCTGAGTGTTAGCTGGTGTAGTTCCCATTTTTGGTTGTTTTTGTTTGTTTATTTTTGCTTTTCATATAACAGAATCTTTAAAAAATGTTAATGAACTTTCCCAAGGTCAAAGACGTACAAAGAGTCAGAGTTTGAACTTGGCTTTCTAACTCAACTACATTATCCAAAATGTCTGCCTTGGCCCTGATAGAGACCACCACATGACCCCGGGCCTGTTCAAAGGGCATTCATTGTGTGTCCAGGACTAAAGACCAGCCCATGCACTTCATGGGCAAAGAAAGAAAAGCCCAGAAATAATAAGAGGTCTGATGCAAAGAGCATCGAGTGTGCTGCCAGCCGTTTGGGTCTCCAAGCCTCTCTCCAACACTTACTCCCCATGACCTTGGAAATGTTACTCAATGATGCTGAGCCTCAGTTTTATTTGTGAGCTAGGAGTTTTAGGGAATCGATCTTTTTTAAGATGCCTTCTTCCCACATAGTTTTAGGTCCAATCCCTATCTTTCCTCTTCAGTACTTGTCAGAAGTATAATTTAACTGTCAGTAGGAGATTTTATTACAAAAGCCACCCCTACATGTTGTTAATACTTTTCTGGTGCAGAGAGAATTTCATTATCCCCTTTCAAAATTATTTTGAGGTGAAGGTTGTACAATACTTATCTATGTATCTTTAAAAGATTCTCCAGGGTTCAAACCCCTCCTTATGTTTTTTCCCTCAGTGGAAAGAGAACTAGTATTTGTAACATTATGAATACATGGGTGCTGTGGACACTGCGTTAGACTTGCTAAACATACAGTCTAATTTCATTCAGTCTCCATAGTTATCACCTGATGAGGTGATATTATCCCCAGCTTAAAGTTAAGAAAGCTGCAGTTCAGTGTGTTGTTTAATGATATTAAATTTGCACAACTTCTAAGTGACAAAACTGAGATTCAGTCCCAAGCATTTTTTATTTATAAGCTTATGCTCTTTCCACTGTTCCCATCGTTTTAGGCCCAGTGCTTACCACAGCACATGTGGAGGGAAAACATGGAAAGTTAAGAGTGACCGCAAGGTGGGCCCCAGGGGACCAGGACTGGCCTCTGTCTGCTAACATAAAATCAGAGATATCTGCACAACAGTTTCCCAGAGTGAAGGTGCTTCTATAATGTGACCTTTTTATTCTACTCCTCCCATTCTCCTAAGATTCAGAAAGACAATGTTGTAACTCAGTGTCTGAAACAAGATTAAGTCCTTGTTTTCTTGGCTACTTAGGTCAATGTTCCTTATACCCTGTCCCTTTTATAGACATGAAAATGTTATCTTAAATACAATGTGCATTTCACATGAAAAGAAGCTCTCTTTTAATAAAACACAATAACAACTTAAACATGTAAGAACAGTCTTTGCAAACTCATACACTAGTTAAGTCTCTTTTTATTACTGTAAAATGGGAATCGTGCGAATACACAACTCACCACATGGTTGAGTCGTTCATCCATCCTGTCAGGAGGAACATTGTATTGGTCCGGTTGTACAGTCGGTGGTCCAGGGCTGTTATGTTCTGACTGTGGCAACACCTAGCCAAAGTCACAAAGTTATTATGTGTTGGCTATTTGAATCTGCATAACCATTAACTAAGTCTGTATTGTAGTACAGCACAGTGATTTTTGAATTACAAACTCTAACATACATTATGTCTGTTACCTGGATATTTTCATTAAAAGCAATGGGAATTAGGAAAAGTAACTAAGAAATTAATACCTGAAAACACAAATGATTGGCAGAGAACACAGTTGTTTAAATTGTATGGTCAGGATGTGTGAAATGTAGTAAGTACATTCTTGAAAGTCTTAGTGCACATAAATAGATTTACCACCATGTGTAAATATTTTTTTAAAAAACTGCATCAGAAAAAACCTCATGCCAACACAAGAAAGATCTTAGTGTGGCAAACATAGTCACCTATAAGTAGAAGGCTTTTGCTTTTGTATTAATTTTCTATCAGAAACCTCAAAAGGGGCTCAATTGTAGTTAAATTAGATAAATACTTATTAACTACGAAAATGTGGTTTTCTTAACAAGCTAAATTCTAAATTTTTAAAATAAATCTAATATATGTTCACAGCTTTAAAAGCTTATTAAAATTATGTATGCCCCAAGTGGTCATTATCTGCGGATGGTACCAACAATTTGTTCGCGGCACCTCCAAATGTCAGTCTCTCTGCGTGTGCATTGGTGTGATCTGTTTACGAAAAGGAAAATTCCACAGTCTCCTTCCTGGGGTGACTCAACCATGGTTGATAGGTCTCTTTGAGCTAATTTGCAGATGGAGCTCACAACAGACTTAGTACTTGAGTTCCGCTCTTTTCTACATCAGATTTCACTCCTGTCTCAGCTGAGACTCAGATCCCATACCCAGACAACAGCCCTCAGCACTCAAAGACCCTAGTGAATCAGCCATAATAATTAAGTGATAACATAATAAAAAGTGACACTTATTTAGGATTGACAATGTCAGGCACTTTGCTAGATACTTCACGTAGGGTATTGGGTGCAACCTATGGGCAACCCTGCCATGACAATGTTACCTTCATTTCTTAGGAGAGGAAACAGAGGTTAGTGAGGTTCACTTATTTGTCCCAAATCACACTGCTTATAGATGCTGGAGGCAGCAATTGGTCTTAAGCCTGTCTAACGCTGAAGCCCATGGTTTCTAATGAAAAGGCAAGAATAAATAAGGAGCAAAATGCATGCACAGATAAAAACCACTTGATTGTATCAATAGATGCAGAAAAAGCATTTGATAAAATTCAGCAGCCATTTATGACAAAAACTCTCAGCAAAGTGGGAATAGAGGAACACACCTAAACATAATAAAGGCCATATATGTCAAACCCATTGCTAGCATCATACTTAATGGGTGAAAACTACAAATGTTCCCCTTAAGATTAGATCAAGATAGGGATGCCTGTCCACTCTTACCTCCCTTATTCAACATAGTACTGGGAGTCCCGGCCACAGCAATCAGACAAGAAATAAAAGGGATCCAAATTGTAAAGGAAAAGATAAAACTGTCGTTACATGCAGATGACATGATACTGTACATAGAGAACCCCAAAGATTCCACCAAGGAACTGCTAAAACTGATGAATGAATTCAGCAAAGTAGCAGGATACAAAATTAATATCCAAAATCAGTTGCATTTTTATATGCCAGTTATGAACTAACTGAGAGAGAAATTAAGAAAACAATTCAATTCACAATTGCTTCAAAAAGAATACAATACCTTGGAATAAACCTAACCAAGGATGTAAATGACCTGCACTCAAAAAATTATAAGACACTAAAGAAAGAAATTAAAGAAGATACAAATAAGTGGCAACATATACCGTGTTTATGGATAAGAAGAATTAACGTCATTAAAATATCCATACTACCCAAAGTAGTTTATAGATCCAATGCAATTCCTATTAAGATTCCAATGACCTATTTCCAGAGCTAGAACAAATATTTTAAAAATTTATATGGAACCATAAAAGGCGTGCGTAGCAGCAGAGATCCTGAGAAAGAAGAAAAAAGTTTCAGGAGTCATGCTAACTAATATGAAACTATACTATTAGGCCATAGCAACCAAAACAGCATGGTATTGGCATAAAAAAACAGACATGTAAATCAACAGAACAGAACACAGAGCCCCGAAATAAACCCCACACCTTTATAGTCAGTTAATATTTGACAGAAAAAGTAAGTACATATGATGGGTTAAAGATAGTTTATTCAAATAGTGGTGTTCTGAAAATTGGACAGATGCATGCAGAAAAATGAAACTATACCACCTTTGTGCACCACACAAAAATAAATTCAAAATGGATGAAAGACTTAAATGTTAGACCCAAAACAATAAAAATACTAGGAGAAAATTTAGACAGCAAAATCTCAGACACTGCTCGCAGCAATTTTTTATCACATGTGTCTCCCCAGGCAAGGGAAACAAAAAAATAAACAAATGGGACTATATCAAACTAAAAATATTTTGTATGGCAAAGGAAATCATCAACAAAATAAAAAGACAACCTACAAAATGGAAGAGTGTATTCTCCAATATATCTTATAAGGGTTAATATCCAAAATTTAAAAAGAACTTGCAAACCTCAACACCAAAAAAAAAAAAAAACACGACCTAACATAAAAATGGGCAAAGGGCCTGAATAGATACTTCTCCAAGGAGGACATACAGATGACCAATAGACATATGAAAAGATGCTCAATGTCAGTAATTATCAGAGAAATGCACATTAAAACCACAAGGAGATATCATATCACACCTGTCAGAATGGCTATCATCAATAAATCTACAAACAATAAATGCTGATGAGGATGTGGAGAAAGGTGGAACCTTTTTGCAGTGTTAGTGGGAATTCATGTAGGTGTGGCTACAGTATAAAGCAGTATGGATATACCTCAAAAAATTAAAAGTGAATTTGCCTTTTGACCCAGCAATGCCACTTCTAGGATTATACATGTAGGAGCCCAAAACACTAATTTGGAGGAATATAAGCACCCCTCTGTTCATTGCAGTGTTATTTACAATCACCAAGATATAGAAGCAGCCCAACTGTCCATCAGTAGATGAGTAGATAAATCAACTATGGGATATTTACACAATAGAATTCTATGGGGCTGTAAAAAGAAGAAAGCTTTACCTTTTGTGACAGTGTGGATGGACCTGGAGAACATTACACTGAGTGTAATAAGCCAGTCAGAGAAAGACAAATACCATATGATTTCACTCATGTGTGGAATCTAATGAACAAACAGAACTAACAAGCAAACGAGAGGGAGACTCAGAGAGAGGAGGGTGACAGCTAAGGAGGGGATGGGTGGGGAGTGGATTGAACAAAAAAGAAAAAGGACTCATGGACATGGACAACAGTGTGGTGATGGTAGGGGAGAGGTAGGTGTAATAAAACTAAATGGTAATGGAAAAATACAATAATTTTTTTAAATGCCCCAACATTTTTATTGTGCATGGTAACCCTAAGTACAGATAATAATGCATGTTTTTCTCATAAGTATCTGGGGCCCTGACTAGGTGACCCAGTTTGTTGGAGTGTCATCCCATGCACCAGAAAGGCTGTGGGTTCGATCCCCTATCAGGGTACATACCTGGCTCCAGCTTTGAAGCCTGGTCAGGATGCATCTAGGAAACAACTGGTCAATGTTTCTCTCTTATGTCGAGGTCAGTCTGTCTGTCTGTTTCTCCCTCTCTCCCCCCTATCATTCCCTCCCTGATTCTTTCTAAAAAATCAATAATACATATAATTGGGTAAGGATTTTAAAAAATAATATCTGAGTTCTTATTACATGTGAACTTATTTTAGGTCCAAATTTGCCACCGTATAAGCCCCACTTAACATTCAAAATTATGTATGGCTGTTAGGTACCAAGTTACCTTTCAGAAAGGCAAGGAAGCTTTTTTTATGACACTGTCAATAATTATGAAACTAAAGATTGGAAGTGTGATGTAAATTAAACAAAAAAGGCAGATAATGCTATCAGTGCAGGGGAAGAAACACAGCTTTGTTTTATTGATTCACTGTCATATGGACACATTACCTACAGACCATTGGAAAAGTACAATGCTATGAGGTTTACCATCCCAACCAATGTGATGGAGAGCAACACTCCTTTAAAAACTAGTTTCTTCTATGCATGGAACAAATAGGCATTAAAAATAATATGTATGTTCAGAGAAAAATTATTTTAAACTAACATGACCATGAATGGAAAAACTCAAATTTTAAGCTAAAGTAAGATTCATAAGATTTGAATTTAAAAAAAGCCCTGGCTGGTGTGGCTCAGTGATTGAGTGCTGGCCTGTAAACCAAAGGGTCGCTGATTGGGTTCCCAGTCAGGGCACATGCCTGGGTTGTGGTCCAGGTCCCCAGTAGGGGGTGCAAGAGGCAATCACACAATGATGTTCCTCTCCATCTCTTTCTCTCTCGCTCCCCCTCTCAAAAAAAAAAAATAAATAAAATCTTTTTAAGAAAAGATTTGAATAAAAAGATTACTATTTTTAAACATATGTTCTCAAAGGCAATACTGTTGAAGAAAAAATTTAAAGTAGAGAAAAAATATTTGTTATTTTCTTATGTTGTAAAAATTATAGCCATATTAGTGAATATAAAATGCTATCTTGTGGCTTTGATTTATGTTTTCCTAATGACTGGCAATATTAGCAGCTTCTTTTAATGTGTTTATTAACCACTGTATATCTTGTTTGGAGAAATTTTTATTCAGGTCCTTTGCCCATTTTTGATATTTTTGTCTTTTATTGTTGAGTTGTAAAAGTTATTTATATATGCTTGATACTAGATCCTTAACACATATGTAATTATCAAATACTTTCTTCCAGCTTATATGGAATATTTTATTATTTTAATTTTATTTTATTAGTTTTTATTTTTAATTACAGCTGACACTCAATATTATATTAGTTTCAGGTGTACAGCACAGTGGTCGGACATTTGTATAACTTATGAGGTTATTCCCCATGATATGTTTAATACCCACCTGGCACTGCACGTAGTCATTACAATATTATTGCTCTACTCCCTGGGCCGTACTTCACACCCTCGTGACTGCTTTGTAACTGTTCAGTCCTTTAACCTTTTTCAATATTCTTAAACATTTATTCCTATAATTTCTCATTTGAGATTCCTAAGTTTTAATGCATCAGAATATTCAAAATAATGAGCATAAAAAAGCTTTATTTAAAAAAAAAGCATTTATAGACCAAGATATAACACCTAAGTATTCAACCATACAAGATTAATTAAATTAAAGTGAATTCATTATCGATGTGATATTGTTATCTCCTGCTGATTTAGACTGCCAAAATAAATTACTATATTAAATAATATCAATCCAAATTTTAAAAATAAAGTCTTAGTTTTTATTTTATGAAAACAGATGGAAAGTTTTCTTTTCATTTATTTCTAGTCAATAACCCACTCTCATTTTTATCCCTTACTAATAATAACCCTAGTACTTTCCATTCAGTGTATATTTGTGGAACAGTTATTATTAACACATGCTCATAAAAGTTCTCCTTAGTAATATAAATTTTCCCTTTTTTATACAGTAATGTAGGAGCTACTGAGCAATTAAGAATACTCCCAAGCCTTTCTTCATAGGTATTCCACAATTTGAGTATTTTTCATTTCTTTTTTTAAAGGTTTTTATTTATTTATTTTTAGAGAGAGGGGAGGGGAGGAAGAGACAGACAGAAACATCAATGTGTGCTTGCCTCTTATGCGCCCCCTACTGAGGACCTGGCCTACAACCAGGCATGTGCCCTGACTGGTAATCAAACCAGCTGCCCTTTTGTGTGCAGGCCAGCACTCAATCCACTGAGCCACACCAGCCTGGGAAAATTTAATCGTTTTAGTGAAAGTCTTCAATCTTCCTCAAATTACAAAAGACCTAACTTTAAAATAAATGTATTCAGAAATGTTTTATTTATTTTTATACTACCAAACATCTCACTTTTACCTAAAAAGAAGTAATTTTATGATTAGGTTAACATTTATTTTGCAGGGAAAACAAGAATAAGAAAATCCTGTTAATGAATTTACAATTCATTAATTTAGCAAATATGTATTGAGTCCCCAATGTATGCCAGGAACTGCATTATGTAATGAGAATTCAAAAATGAAATAACCATTGTATGCCCTCAAATGACTTACATAAATGCACAGTTAATTACAGTATCATCATATCATTTCTACACATTTTTGTGCAAACACAGAGATAGAAATCCAAAAACTTCCTGTGGAATTCAAGAACTATTTCACAGTTGATATAGTTTAAACTGAGCTTCAACAAATGAATTGCAGTTTTCCCCATTGAATAAGCTTAGGATGGAGTTGGTGGATGTCCTAGGCAGAGGTAACAACATGTACAGCAATTCAAGGAAACATACGAGAGAATTTATTGGAGACTTTAGTGTTGCTACAATATAAAAGGAAAGAGGTAGGAGCAAAAGATAAGGTCATACAGGTGGGACTGATCGTAACTTTTTAAAGTAGAGGAGCAGCATAAATTGGGTCTCAGAAGCAGAGTATTTGATTTAGGAGCAATAATGACATTTGTAAAATTGCAAATGCCCTCTCAGTGCAAGACCTATGTTCTTTTCCATCCTGATCGAATGACCTGCAAAAAACACAGTCATTCTCACTTGCGAAACTAGATCAGTGTTTCCTAAACTGAGCATTATTATGTACTGATTATGAAGGAGAACAATATTACTTGACCTTTGCTTCCGAACATGTTTTTGTAACTCGTGATTCAGTTCTATCTAATGCAGCAAACCTTTGTCCAATACCTTGCCTGCTGCAAACATGGAGTTAGGCAAAGAGGAAAGTTTTGTTTTGCAATGAAATCTTTATATTGCCAGGAAATGGAATCTTAAGCAAGTATTTGTAACAAAAAGTCTATTTAAGGTGTTATGGTAAGATAACCAAAGGAGCTACCATGTTTGCTGGGTTGCAAAGAAGATAATGCTTGACTTGGATATAAAGGGATATTCAATTGCTAGCACAGAGAAAAGACAACCTATAAAGCCAGAACAGGAAGGTGTACAAAGAAATAAATGCATGAAGCAATAAATTTATTAAAAGGGTTATAACATGAGAGTGATGATACTTGAAAAATAAAAATGTCAAGTGATTGACACATAATGGAAGTTCATAAGGAAATAAATTCAGAAAGCCAAGTAATTTGCCCCAGCTTCCACAGCTGGAAAGGAATGAAAACAAGATTTAAATTTGGATTAATCTGACTCCGAAGTTGGTATTTAAACCATGTGACTTTCTTTTGTTACATAATTATAAAAGTAGAACAATTGTCCAATGTCCTAATATAGGCTTCAACACATAGGCACAATTTTGAAATCCAAGTCAAAGATCATGCATAGCAGTGTTCATTCTAGTCATCTCTGTTGTAGATTAGGTCTGATAAAAAAAAAATTCTAAACAAAAGAATAGTATCCATCAAAAGATAATGTCTGGATAACTAGGCTAAAACAAATTTTTAGGCTATGTTCAGACTCAACAAGATAGCTTGTAATACTCAGTTATCAATGTCTAGTGTGGCTGCTCAAGTGGCTTCTGATGCTAACAAGAATCCTTTATAACCATAGTGCCAAACACAGAATTTAAGCAATTATTGTGTTAATTATTCCGAGTTAGTGAAGCCCCTGTGTAGAGCTCAGTAACTGCTAAAGAAGGTAAGGGTATAAGAACATAAAATTGTCGCAGGGATTAAATATAATAGCTTGATTATAAATTATTAAGCATAAGCTCTATAACAGAATAATAAACAACTTTTATCCCTTTCTCCTAACTTTGGAAAGTATGTGGTTTTTGGAGGCAAATCATTTCTATTACTGATATACTGGGAGGTATATATAAGTTGATTTTCTTAAAGGGAAATCCTGTAAGAGAGGTAGGACTTTCAGAATAGTGGAGTAAGGAGCTCAGCAAATCCTCTTTCTAGGAAAACAACAATTTTACTTGATGAAAATTGCATTTAAAAATTATTTAAAGTCCCTGGAATTTTTAAAAGCATACAACAAATAGAGAAATGTTCTTTCAAAAAAATCTACTTAATCTCACTAAGAACAGCAAGAGTATATGGCATAACCCATGTCATTACTCATACCCATCTCTGTGTTCCTGAAGCTTTATTCCATAAGGGTGTGGCCAGGAAGGGGGGTTGTTTCCTCCAACTCCCAGTCTAGGGACATGGTTTTACAATGTGAGGATCAAGCTACCTGCATTTCTCATTAACTTTATCACCATGTTGCAGAATCTTTTTCCAAGAAAAGTAAATCAAGAGGGTTAGGTCCTTGCCCAGCCCAGATTTCAATCATAAGGAAGAATTTCTTCTCCAAAAGAAATATTTTTGGAAAAATTATTCAATAAATTGATAGCCAAAAATATTTCAACATTAATGAAAAAATATTTGTCTATACTATCCAAGAAACGCAATAAATCTATGATAAGCATAAAGACATGCACATCAAGGCACATGATAGTGAAAACACTGGAAGACCAGGAGAAAATTTTAAAAGTAACGGAAGAAAGTTGATTGATTCATCACATATATAGAATCTCAATAATATTAACAGCTAACTTATCATCAGAAATAATGAAGGTGAGAAGATAGTGGGATGCCGTATTTAAAGTGTTGAAATAAAAAAAGTCAACCAAAATCTTATACATTAAAACTGTCTTTCAAAAAGGAAGGCAATTGTATAATCATGAATATGCTAGATCTCACTTTAAAAGAGTTGATTTAGGTAAAATTTACCGCAAAATAAAAGAATAAAGAAAGAAGACAAAATAAAGACATTCCCAGATGACCAAAAACAAAGAGAATTTGTTGCTAACAAATCCAAATTACAAAAAATAACAGAAGAATTTATTCAGGTTAAGCACAAATTACTCCAGATAATAACTTCCATACATGTGAAAAAAGCAAAGAATATCAGTAATTATAAAATATATCATACATACATATTTCATATTCCTTCTTCCTTTCCTGGATTTTGAAAAACACTAGTATAATATATATAAAATTTTATATTTGGACTTATATCAAATGTAGAGTGTTGGATAGTATAAGACAAAGGACATAGGTGAGAGCAAACAAAGCACATTGGAGTAAGAAAATCATATCAGATAGCAACTCTACTCCGTGAAACAAAACTAATGAAATTAAAGGGAGAATTAAACAATCTAAGAATAATGGTTGGAGAATCCAATACCTAACTTATAATACTTAATACAAAAGCTAGGCATAAAATTCACAAGGAAATAGAAACTTGAAAAACTTTAGAAAACCCTTATACCTGAAAGATATCTACAGAACCTCCATTCAAGAACAGTGGAATACATACTCTTTTCTATTGCACATGCAACAGTATCTAGGATAGAACATCTGTTAGGGCACACAGAGACAAAAAAAATCTCAACATACGAGGTCTGTTCAGAAGGTATCCAGCCATGTAATATGAAAAATAGAGACATTTATTGAAGAAGATACAAGATGCAAGAATCACTGTACATAGGACAATGGCACCTCAATCCTCTTCAAAGTAGGCACGTTGGGACCTCAAACAGTTCTCCCAATTGCCATCAGCTGCCCCATCATATTTTCCTGAATTTCATCGGTGGTCTGAAATTCCATCCCTTTCAAAGGTGATTTTAGTTTAGGGAAAAGCCAGAAGTCGCAGAGTGCCAAATCTGGGCTTTAGCGGGGCTGAGTCACCTGGGTGACTTGAAGTTTTGCTAAAATAGCTCTGCACAAGACATGATGCATGAGCAGGTTCATTGTCCTGATGAAACTTCCAATCACCAGTTGCCCATAGCTGTGGCCCTCTGAATCATCTGAATAGTTTCCATGGGGGAATGCTCAAGCTTAATGCTGAATTTGATGCATATTTGTTCCTCTACTCACTCAGTCATTTTGAGTGTGACAGCCACACAGTACATATGCCCACTCAACTGCATTTACCATCCACACTGAATGAAGTACAGTGAAGTCATCATTGTTCACGCATGCACATTCCAGTCCACTCTCCTTGGCTGCCAGGTTGCATCAATGTTGTGTATGCAAGCTGTTCTTGTTATATGAACAATGGCTGAACTTTTTCTGGACAGACCTCATATTCAAAAAGATTAAAATCTTTCCAAAGGATTAAAATCCTCTAAAGTATGTTCTAAGACCAAAATTGGACTTAATTAGAAATCAGTAACAGAAATTTGTGCCACAAATAAGGAACAACACATTTGTAACTAACAGATTAAACAACACATTTGTATCTAACCAACAACTCAAAAGGGAAATTACCAAATGTATTGAAATGAATGAAGGCAAAATAACAAATATATGCAGCTCATATAGTAGTTAGAGGAACATTTATAGCTTCAATGAAGAAAAAACAGATCTGGAATCAAAAATCTAATTTCCTCCTTAAAAATGGAACTGGAAAAATTCAAAAATAAGAACAAGCTACTTGAAAACAAGTAGACAGAAGGAAATTAGAGTTGAAATAAATAAAGAAAAAAAGAAGCAGTAGCTAGAAATAAACAAAACAAGAATTTGGTTAGATCAACAAAATTGACAAACTTTAACCTTCCTCAGAAGAAAGGAGAGAAGCCTCAAATTACCAAAATCAGAAAGAAACAGGATATGTCATTATAAACCACAGAGAAATAAACATTTCTCTATTTATTTCTCAATAAATTTGGGAACAAAAATTTATATATATGTTTTGTGTGTGTGTGTGCGTGTGAGATATATATGTATATATCACCTGAGACCTTCACCTTGAGAAAACTGAATGTCAAAACTATTAATTGCCTGAGTAGTCTCTCTTTACTTCTTCCCAAAACCTTTTTTAAAAGTTAAATTATTATTTGACACCATGTTATTCTACTGAAAGTTATATTTTAAAATCTTAATCAAATAAAATGCAATCTCTTTTTCCTGGTGATATTTCCAAGGGAAATGTAAGAATTGGTATGTGAACAAATTATTTCATTATGCAAAAGGAAATGAAATTGCTGCTATTGGCAATAGAATTAAAAACAATAAATCTTGGTTGACTTCTTTCCAAAGGTTAGTTTGGGGATTTTTTTTTTAGATGAGTTAGTGAGTGATTTGAAATGTCAGTACAATTATATACCTGTCAGGAACAATGATTCTATCTCCTCTAATTGATTCCCGGTGAATTCTAAGCACTGTTAGGCAGTTCTGCCTGTACTCTAAGCTGTTAGTGAAAAAAAAAGAAAGACAAACAAGCAAACTACTACAAAAAGCAAAGGAAGCAGTAGAACAAAGGAATTTGCTATCTGAGAACGTGGTCTTCACTTTTTGATGTAGAAAAGTGTGCTGTCACTTTGAGATTGCCCACCACTGAGTCTTCCGCTAGTAGCAGGTATTTCATTAAAAGTATTATTTTTCCCTTCAAGTAGCATATTCTTGAAGTGATAAATGTCCTGAAAAACAACATAACCTTCACAGAACTCCTGCTTATGTATATTGACATGTCAATGCATAAATACATTGATATACTACAGTCAAGCAACATCTTACTGCTCTGCCTTTAAAAGTGTTTTCCCTTTATCTAAAATAATGCATTCCCTCTTTTGTCTGATGAGCTTCTGCTCACCCTTCAAAATCCTGAACAAGCATTACTGTGACCTTCTCCATTCTCTCTTTGAATCACCTACAAACACCATTTGCAATCAATATACATTTCTCTCTGTGGTACCTCTTACATTTGGTTACTTGTTGCAGTTAATGTTAAATTTCATGGGTTTATCACAATACATAGCCTATGGCATTTTACCCAATAAAATCATCTTTACTTTCCTCAAAATTAATTTAATATTTCTACTTTCTCCCTATTTATACTACATATTCATTCACACTTTCATTTGTTTTCTTTATACTTTATTTCTCTGACTAAATTGTAAGTTTCATGAACATGAGAATTACGTTTTTTCACACTATGGCGTTTCTAACAAAGACTCTCTAAGGAAAATATATACATACAACCTTCCATTAACATAACGTTTTATAGTTTAAATAGTATGTTCATTTTTATTTGATTGTAAATGTTTATAATAATCCTCTGAAATGGCGGTGTTATTCCTATTTTGCTCGTGGGAAGGAAGGGGAGTTCAGTCATTTCTGCAGTCACAGCGTAGTGGTGGGTGAAGTGCTTGTAGAAGTTGTAGCTTGTAATTAGATTTTCTGAATCCATGCTTATTGAAAAGTCCAGCTAGTCTTTGACCAAATGGCTTTACATCTTTATAAGAATTTATTTAAATTACAGTACATTTATTTTTACTTTTAGGCCAATACTTAATTACAGTATACTGATTAAACCAGCAAAATACTTAATTTCATTTCAAAATACCAAAAAGTTTACATTTTAAATTTTTAAAAAATTGTTACAGATTAGATGGCATGTTTGTTTGCTTGTTTTTAGGAGACAGATGAACCATAATATAATCTCACAAATATATATTTGACATGTTTATGATATTAAATGATATATGTTGACTATAGAAAAATGAGAAAATATAAAAATATAGAATCCCATGAAATGGAGATTAATTACTATAAATAGTTTAGCAAATTTTCTTTCAGATTTGTTATTTGTATGCACATCATATTAATATAAGCTATTTAATATCCTCAATACAATTATAGGGGCCTAGAAAAAATTATTCAGAAGTGTACTTTTTAAATTATTAATTGCTATTTAGAAACCTAGCTTTCTACTAAGTTTTAAATTTATTTTCCCCATAATTAAAAAATTTACAATCTGGTTTATCTTAAAAGTTCAATTATAGGTCATCTTCGATAACATTTGTTCCCAATTCCAAAGTATCTCAAGATTCTTCAATTATTTTACACTGTAATTCTAAATTTATGTACTTGATTTCCATTATTAAGTGCTTCAGTTTTTCAACTTAACAAAAAAAAACTTCCAAAGTACTTAAATCTAGTAAATTAAATTCATAGATAAGTGAAATCTCATGTACCGGTACTGTGAACAAAGTTAGAAAGATTTCCACTGAAAGTCACACCTAAATTAGTTGATTATATATGGGGATTTGACATTAGAAAACCATACATTTCTCTAATAGGCCAAATTCTCTTAGACATTGCAAATCTTTTTAGTGTAAAATACCCATCCATTCTTTCCTAAGCTCCGAATGTTTAAAGTATATGTTTATTATTTTTAATTTTGTTTACTCACTAATAAAGTACACAAAATATTCTAATCACTGGACAACCTCCTCAATAGATAGAAGTTGCATACATGATGCGCAGAAATTTTGGCTGGAACCCCAAATTCCTGTTGGAACCTTTGCTGAGATACATTGAACCCTTGTACACTTCTTGTCAAGGACTTTGTGACAAAAAGGGGTTGGTCTCACAGCCCTCAAAACTTCCGTAGTTCAAGACCATGGGAAGTTTTAAACTTCCTCAGTCTGCCAAGTGACTTCTTTAAGTTTGTGTATTTCTTTGGCTAAGATACTGAACCATCTTCTTCTGTCCTCCAAAGAACTTTCAAGTTGACAATTGCCTTGGGTCTCTTGCCCAGCTAGACACTAAAATAATATCTAGTTTGATTCTGCAGACATCAAGGCTGTCTTTGAATCTTCATTTAGCTTCAAGGTGACATGCCTGTATTTATTTACATGGTCAAAACATCCTGATGATTTTGTTTACTGTTATGCTATTTGTCTTCCTCGTATTGCTGAAATTATTCATTATTTTGAATATATACATACATTTTACCTGTTACCCAATTATATTCATATTTGTTTTTATTTTCAGAATTATGTATAAGACCTTGATGAAATGAAATTACAGGGTCCAAAAATCTTTAAAGAATTTTACACCTTTTGGCAAATTGCTTTCAAAATCCTGGCACCCTGGAATTACTGGGGGATTTTTTATGTCTTTTTTATAGGCATATATTTTCCATCAAAACTGGATTCATAATGTATACTAGGTTTCATATGGTACTTTTAAATTGAATATTTAATCTTGAGAATTTTTTATCTCAGTACTCATACAACATGATTTGTAATAGCTGTGCAATATTCCATTATAGGTTGTATTATTTAATTAGCCTTTATTATGCTTGCATTTCTTTCTACTGTGTTGTTTTCATATGCACTCATATAAATATACAATTTTCAAAATTTAAGTTTAATTCAGAATGTGAACTAAGTGAAAAGAAAATTCTACTTCTAGGCAGAATTTGGGAACCTACCCTATATTACAGCCTTGAGATTTTGTATATGAGAGCTTCATAAATGCTAGAATTGTGTTCTGTTAGTACCATCCAACACAACCTGACATATAGCAAAGAGTTAATTTTTTGTTATGTAAATGAATAATGGGAAGAATTAATATAGGTGGCATAGCCTATTTAATGTCTAAAATTACCAAGCATGTTGATCATTTAATTTAAGAGACATTTTTAAATCAACGGGAGGTGGTATGTTTTATTTCACTTTGTTTTGTTTGTTTGTTTGTTTCACCATCCATTTAATTCAAAAAAGCAATGAGATTTCAGGCATATTTTTCAGTAATGAAGGGTCATTGAGAGCTAATAGCTAGCAACTTCCTCCTGTGCATTCAGCTCCCTTCCTCTGATCGTGAATTCTCCAAGGATGCTTTACACCTTGATCATTACTGCATGATAAAAAGAGCCAGGGTTACAGGAGGAAGTACAAAAAATGAAAGACCACCAGACTTCAACATCTGAGACCCAAACCTCCACAAGACTCCTTATTAATCAACTCTTGAGAGCTACAACGAAACTCAATGATGAGTAAAGAGGGAATAGTTGATTGTCTCACTGAAGCAACTCCGTTTTGATAACCCCTTGACTCACACTCCTGTCATCATGAGGTCCCCTATTGAGTGAACTAATTGAAACCTCACAAAATGGTGTCACTTGAACAGCATTACTTCTGCCTGATTGCAAGCAGCTCTAACTTCACTTCACAGTGATATGGGTCACAACATGAAAAGGATTAATTCCTGCTTGATTAATCTCTGCTGCTATAACATGAAATGCACTTCATGGCAAGTGGGGTCTTTGCATGTTTGCTAACCTGCCACACTGGCAATTGTTCTGAGGGTCCTCTGTAGTGTTCAAATAAGCATTTAAAAGAAGTATTCTTTTACTTATGAAATATAAGCCAACGATGCAGATGATGCTAAAAATAATACCTAGTGAGATTATATGTAGTTGTATGTGTGTCCTTATAAGACTAATTCAATTAATTCCTGTACAGGTGGCTTAATGCAATGTTTTATATACAATGCAGTCATGATAATCTTTTGGGAGATATAAACATTTAAGAAAATTTTTTCCTTTTTATTGAATTTATTCACATAAAACTGGTTAACAAAATTATACAGGGGCCTGGTGCACAATTACACAACTCATCATCTGATCTGTACACTGCATTTTGTGTTTACCACCCCAAGTCAAGTCTCCCCTAAATGACATGGTAGTGTAAGTAATAAGATATATAATAAAGTTCTTTAAAATATCCAAGAATCACTATAAAAAGGGGTTATACATGTTCTTGGATATCTGAGAGAGCTGGTACAATTTCTAGAACCTCTTGCAGGAACATTCAAAGCATGTTATTATAATAGGGTAACATTTTATGAAGTTTGGATATTTGAAAGAACTCACAAGACTACCAAGCATGCACATGTAAGACTTTCATTTAAAGGCCAAGGCCATGAATAGTAAGAGAAGATAGTGCAGATAAGCATACTTTATGCAGTGGTATTAAACCCGCAGCCCGCAGGCCACATGCAGCCCAGGATGGCTGTGAGTGTGGCCCAACACAAAATTGTAAATGTACTTAAAACCTTTTTTTTTCTCATCAGTTTTCATTAGTGTTTGTGTATTTAATGTGTGGCCCAAGACAACTCTTTGTTTTCCAATGTGGCCCGGAGATGCCAAAAGGTTGGATGCCCTTGCTAGAAAGATATCAGGCTTAAGGAGCCCAAGATCCTTATTTAAACATGGAAATACTTTATTTACCAAGAACTGTGCTATAAATCTTGAGTTCAGAAAAACTCAAACTAGAATTTCCACTGGGATCTTTTCTCTCCTTTTGTCATGTAGCCACGCCAAGCTGTCTAATCAGTTATGCCAAGTGAAGCCATCAGTAAACAAACCAACACTGGAGGTTCCCAGGGGAGTTTCAAATTCTAAAAAGCACGTGATGTATCTCATTGCCCTTTGCTTGATTAATAGTCAAAACCAGACATCTAGGTGTGCCCAGATATAAGGATACATCTTTCCCAATATAGCTGTAAAGGAATTCTGTTCTCTGGAAATAGCATCAGTAATAAGTAGCTCTATTAATTTTCTATTGCTTCTATAACAAAATGCCACACACTTAGTAGTCTTAAAAAATATATTACCTTACAGTTCCAGAGATCAGACTTAAAAAACTGTTTCTAAATAATATATATAAAAGACCTAGTGGGGTATTTGTTTTATATCGTATACTAAATAAGTAAAAACTTTCTATATCCTTTTGGGGATCACCAAATATAATATTCAACTATGTAAAATAATTTTGTATCATATTATAAGTATAAAGAGTATTAATCAACAGATAAATCCATTTTTAAAGTTGTTTTTAATGGGAACTTAATATTGATTTCTATAGTCCTCCTGTGTGTTTTAACTATCATTACATTAATAGAAACTCATATATGAGACCTCTCTCTCTCTCTTTCTCTCACATATACACACACACAGACATGATGTATCTTTCCTTTAGGTTGATCCACTTCTACACACCAACTCAGCTTCTTTAACACTAAATAACTCCTAAAACAACTAGAGTTTTGGGGTCTAGAAAATATTCACAAACCGTATTTACTTAAGGAATTTTGTTGATATCCACTGACCCTTTCTTAAGGAAATTCAATGCTAAATAATTCCAAGTAATTCCTTCCAAAATATAGTAAATATTCTGTTTCTCAATGAACAGAAACTTTTCCAAGGGTGAAAAGCAGTGAATCAATGATTTAGACAACCTATAGAAATTCCATAATTTTATAAATAACAGATGGAATATATTCTCTTTTTATAAGTCAACACTGTCAATCTCCTCTGGTTCTATTATCTTTATGGTTCTTGAGACATTGTAATTAACATGGATATGAATGCATTTCATTAGCTTTTTATGAATATGCCAATTTGTGCTTCTAATAAAACTATAGTAAGTATTTATCCAGCTATCAACTGCTATGTTGTGTCAATCACCAGATTCTTTACATTTCTTAACTCAAAAGAAATCTTGTTTATCATTTGCTTCAAAAATTTTAAAGGGCTCTGCAGGCAATTTGCATATGTCACTAGTTTAACTGAGCAAAAATTAGCAAATTAAATCTTAATTAGCTAATTTTTGCATAATTTTAGGGAAATTATATGCTTTGTGCAGATGACAGGTGGGAGGTAAGGCATTTAACTTGTATTGAATTGAAGTTTTTCTTGACTTTATGAATTTTAATAGAAAAATAACATTTAGCAGTTAAAATGTGTGTCAAACAGAATAGGTCCAATCTGAAGCCACTAAAATAAATTATGTTATGAAAGAGAATCGTTATAGACATTGAAATATTCCTAATAATACATAAGCATTATTTTAAAATTAAGAGGATTTTTCAAATAGGTTTAATTGTTTATAGTAATATTCTAAATTGTGATACAATGTATTAGTAGAATGTAAATGAATATTAATTCACGATTCACACATATATTTATAATAAAGTCATGACTAGCATCATACATAGTTATAACAATATTATTGACTCTATTCCTTATGCTGTACTTTACATCCCTGTGACTGTTCTGTAGCTACCAATCTGTACTTCATAATCCCCTCACTTCTTTCATCCAGTCCCCCATTCCCCTCCCCTCTGTTTAAAACCAGCATGCTCTCTGCATCTATGAGTCTGTTTTAATTTTGTTTGTTCACTTATTTTGTTCTTTAGATTCCACATGTAGGTGAAATTGTGTGACAGTTGTCTTTCTCTGGCTGGCTTACTTCACTGAGCATAATCTCCGGTAGGTCCCTCCATGCTGTCACAGATAGTAAAATTCCCCCCCTTTTTATGGCTGAATAATATTCCATTGTAAATATGTACCACTACTTTTTTATACTGGGTACTAATAATAAGTACTTAGGTTCCTTCCATATCTTGGATATTACAAATAATGCTGCAATGAACATAGGGTGTGTATTTTTTCAAATTAGTGTTTTGGGTTTCTTTGGATAAATCCCCATAAGTGGAATCTCTGGGTCATAAGGCATTTCTATTTTTCATTTTTTGAGGCAACCTCACACTGGTGTTAAATATTTACATGGGAGGCTCGGTCATGTTGTGTCACAGTAATTATGACCGTGCCAGTGGCAGTGGCGGACAGCCCTCTGATCCCTCACACTGGCACCCTTGGGCTATTTGTCACCTTTGTGGTGCTTCCTCTTTCTGCACTTGCTGCCACTACTCTTCACACTTTTCTTGGTATCAAATGAGCCCTAGATATGTCAGTTAAGCATCTGTAGAGAGGAGATCTTTATTCATACAACTCCATCTTGCTAATGAAAATACCTTTTTTTGACTACCACACCTTCACTTCAGCTTTTCAATTTCTATAATTTTATTCTAATAGCTAATTCTGAAAAGGGCACAATACATTCCATTCCTGTGATCGATATTTGCATCGTATATGTTACTCAAACAGTTTATTCATGCTACTGTTTTATTTGGTAGACTTGCATTTACTTGCTCCTTGTGTGTGCCTCTAATTGTATATAAATAGTTTTGTCTTTTTTCCCCTTGATTGGGAAAAAACCGTATAATTTCTGGTATGGAATAAGATTTTAATTTAAATTATATGAGGAATGGCCCCAATATGTTGGTTTTAAAAAATGCATGTCAACATTTGGCATTTGGATTGTCTACATAAATGTAAGCTTTTAGCAGAATTCCAATTGAACAAATTATAGTTTTTGACTATAATTAATGGGAAATATGTAAATATCTACAACTTTATAGCCAGCATTTTCTAAGTTACTCATGAATTACTAATTGCCTGTTTCAGCTATAGCATATGCAAATATAATTTGATAGAGAAGAAATACTAAAAACTCCAAGGGCCATTTGTTTAAAAATAAATAAATAATGACATTGAATGCTTTACCAACAGGAGAGGGCACTGTTTTCCTTTGAGCTGCTAACTTGTCTCAGATCTATATTACTTAGGTGAAAACTGGAAACTGGAAAGGAATACCCTTGAAAGCAAAACTAGCCTTAGACATGGTAGAGTATGTGGCCACCTTCATGGAAAGCAGCTCAACATATGGAACTTGAGTTTGAAGACAGGCAGGTTTGGATTTGACTGCTGCCCAGACCCCTAACCAATCATAGTACTGTGAGCAAGTGTCTAAAGCAATATTTTTCTCATTTTTCTCATGTCTAAAGCAATATAATAATACCCATGTTGACAAGTTTAATGAAATCATATGTTAAATACTGATTCAGTGTATGATATAAAGTGCTCTGTTTCTCTGATAATAATGATGTTGATGATAATTATTTTATTTTGCCTTAGTAAGATGATCTTATGGCCAAACATATTTCTTTCCCTGGTGCCATAGAATGAAATTCCATCAGTTACAGATGTTTTAATTTAGATTTTGCAGTTCAAAACAAAATATTTAGGACACCACTGATTTTTCTGGAGGAACAGACAAACAAATTGCAAAACCATAATATTTTAGTATGTTACCCTTCTGTTAAATATTACATGGTATGGATGAATATGAGATTTTTAAAGTGGAAGGCCTGCATCAGAGAATGGGCTCCACTTAATAGTTCTGTGGCTTTAGGATTATCCAAGTCACATGTCTCCAATCTCATTTTAGAAAACTATTTTGTGGGAATAATAAGAAAGTGTACCTCATAGTTTCCTTCATTCTAACAAACACATATTAGTCCCTCATATGAAATCTATCTCTACATGGAGATTACTGTCAGACAGGGAAGTAGTCATAAAAAGAAATAATGTAATCATTACCTGATAAATACAATGATAGAACAAATGATAAGATACAGATAAAATCAGGAAACATAATTTTTTTGTTGAGATTCAATTGTGGATTTTCATAGAAGGCAACTGATGTTTGATCAAGAGCTAGAAAATGCATAAAACAAACTGTAAAGTAGATTATTATTTATACCTTTTAAAATAATGATTCAACATAAATAGAACAATTCACCAAAATGTGTTTATAAATTTAATTGGAAAATCTCCATAAATAACTTTACTAATTAATCTACTCATTTATCTATGTACATACATGTCACTTCCCCCAAACCAAACTAATTCTGAAGTTGATGTGAAAAAAAATAAAAATAAAAAATATTGGCCCTGACTGGTGTAGCTCAGTGGATTAAGCACAGGCCTGGGAAACAAAGGATCACAGTTCAATTCCCAGTCAGGGCACATGCCTGGGTTGCAGGCCAGTTCCCAGCAGGGGACGCACAGGAGGCAACCACACATTGATATTTCTGTCCCTCTCTCCTTCCCTTCCCCTCTAAAAGATAAATAAATAAAATCTTTTAAAAAATATTGAATCAAACTTTAGAAAAGAAAAACAATAAAATAGAGTCATCATTACCAGATATTAAAACTTATAAAATTGCTAATATCAAAAGAATGTCATATTGGCAGACTTCTGGTCAAGATGGCACTGTAGGTAAACATAGTACTTGCCTCCTCCCACAACCACATCAAAATTACAACTAAACTACAAAACAACCAGCATTCAGAACTGCCAGAAATTGAGCTGAATGGAAGTCCTACAACTAGGGAATTAAAGACAAAACCACATTGAGTATGGTAGGAAGGGCAAAGACACAGAACAGGCTGGTCCCACAGCTATGTATGGTGGTAAAAAATCAGGAGGGATAGCTGAGTTGCAGAAGTCCTCCCTGAGGATGGAAGGGTCCCAGACTCACACCAGGCCACCCAGCTTAGGGTTTCAGTGCCAGGAAGAGAAATCCTCATTAATTTCTGGCTATAAAAAACAATGAGTATTGAGACTGAGGAAGATGGAAACTTCTGGAGTCCCAGGCAGTTCCTCTTAAAGGGATCATACATGGACTTACTCAGACTCACTCACTCTGAACTCCAGCACTGGGGCAGCAGCTTGAAAGGAGATAGACATATGGGAAGGAACTAAATTATTTAGCATCAGGGCCTGAACTGGAGGGGCAGCTTCCTCCCAGGCAGAAGTGCTGGCAGAGAACATTTTACCTTTGCTGAGAACTCCCCCTCCCGACAGAGCCTACAGGCAGATGCCAATTTGAGATTCCACCAACCTGGCTTACACTGTTTGCCCAACCCTATTGATTCCCTGAGGCTCTGTCCCATCCAACTTTTGAGCCCAAACAAGATGTTTCCAGTGGCTTTTCCGTATGAATTACTTGTTTTGGCTCATGCTTCAGATTTTCCTAAATTATCTTAAACAAGCAGCACCTGGCCTCAGTGAGCCCTGTACCTCTTCCTTAGTGGCCCCAGGCCCAGCACTAGCAGAAGCCAGCCTTGGTTCATAACTTGGCCTCACCAGGCACCTCCAAGCCCAGCACAAGTAGCAGCCATTGGCAGATCACTTTGCAGTTTGTGCTAGGTGCCACTAGGGAGAAAACATGCAGTGGCTGACCTTGATCTGCACCACCCAGGGGGCACCAGAGACAGTGCACCCAGTGGACAGCTTTAGATCACATCTTAAACACCACCACCCAGCCATCTCCACAAGCAACACATGCAAGGAGCAGTCTCATGGAGCACCAGAATCTTGCTGAAGTAAGTCTTGTTCTGGGAAGTGGATCCCTGCATATCTGATCCTCCACAGAGATTGGAGGTCATAGCCAGTTTTTGTAGCTGACCACCCTGCATAAATTCCTCTTATTGATGTGCCAATAGCAATCAAGGCTCAACTATAAAAGGAGGGTATACACAGCCCATGGTGAATGCACTTTGAGTACCCAGTTTGGGTGATAGGAAGGCTATGCCACTGGACCCTACAGGACACCTTACATATTAGGCCACTCTAACAAGCCTGGGAAATATAGCAGCTCTATCTAATACATAGAAATAAACACAGGGAGGGTGCCAAGATAAGGAAACAAAGAAACATGGCTCAAATGAAAGAACAGAACAAAACTCTACAAAATAAATAAAAGAAAATGAGGACAAGCAATCTACTAGATGCAGAGTTCAAAACACTGGTTATAAGGATGCTCAATGAACTTAGTGAGAAACTTAACAGCATAAAAAAATAGTCGCAAATGGAAGATACACTGATTGAAATAAATAACAATTTACAGGGAATCAATAGTAGAGTTAATAAAGCCAAGAATAAAATCAGCAATTTAGAATGTAAGGAAGCAAAAAACACCCAGTTAGAACAGCAAGAAGCAAAAAAACAAAAAAACAAAAAAACAAACAAAAAAAAAAACCTCTTCCCAAAATGAAGATCATACATATAAGGAGCCTCAGGGAGAGCTTCAAGTGTACCCACATTTGCATCATAGGGATGCCAGGAGAAGAGAAAAAAAACAAGAAATTGGAAACCTGCTTAACAAAATGATGACAGAAAACTTCCCTTACCTAGTGAAGGAAATAGACATACAAGTCCAGGAAGCACAGAGAAACCCAAACATGGTAAACACAAGAGGCCCACACCAAGACACAGCATAATTAAAATGCCAAAGGTTAAAAACAAAAAGAGAATCTTAAGAGCAGCAAGAAAAAAGCAGTTAGTTACCTATAAGGGAGCTCTCATAAAACTGTCAGCTGATTTCTCAAGGGAAACTTTACAGGCCCGAAGGGAGCCCTGGCTCAGTTGCTCAGTGGATTGAATGCCAGCCTGTGAACCAAAGGGTCGCTGGTTCAATTTCCAATCAGGGCACATGCCTTGGTTGTGGGCCAGGTCCCAGTGGGGGGCATGTGAGAGGCAATCACACATTGGCATTTCTCCCCCTCTCTTTCTCCCTCCCTTCCCCTCTGTCTAAAAACAATAAAATCCTTTAAAAGAAAAAAAAAGAATTAAAAAAGTAAAAGGTAAGTTTGCAGCCCTGAAGGGAGTGACAAGAAGTATTCAAAGTGATGAAAAGCAAGGACCTACAACCAAGATTACTCTACTCAGTAAAGCTATCATTTAGAATCATAGAACAGATAAAGAGCTTCCCAGACAAGAAAAAGCTAAAAGAGTTTGTTACCACCAAACTAGTATTATATGAAACCTAAAGAGTCTTCTTTAAGAAAAAGATCAAGAATATAAACAATAAAATAGCAATTAATGCATACCTATCAACAACTGAATCTAAAAAAAAATAAAGTAAACCAGTAGAACAGAAACAGAATCATACATACAGACAACATTTTGGTGGTTGTCAGATGGGTGGGGGTTTGGAGGATGAAGAAAAAGGTGAAGGGATTAAAAAGTACAAATTTGTTGTTACAGAATGGTCATGGGGATGTAAAAGTACTGCATAGAGAATATAGTCTATAGAAGTTTAATAACTATGTATGGTGTCAGATAGATGTGATATTTATCAGGATAATCACTTATTTAGTTATATAATGTGTAATCACTGGTGTGTACATCTGAGACTAATATAAAAATATATGTAAACTGTAATTGAAAATAAAAAATAAAAATAAATAAATTTTAAAATATCATATTGACATACTAAAAGAAAGACTAAGCAATGGAATAAGATATAAGCTATAAAACAGATATAAATACATTCTTATGAGAATTTAAAATGTGATAAAGCTGACACCTCAAGTCAATAATGAAAAATATTTTTATATTAATGTAGTTGAACAGCTAGGTAGGCTTCATAGCAGCACAAATTTACAACAGCCAAGTGTTGGAAGCAACCTAGGTGCCCATCAGTAAGTGAATGGATTCAAAAACTATGGTACATTTACACAATGGAATTCCATGCAGCAGAAAGAAAGAAGGAGCTCCTACCCTTCACGACAGCATGGATGGAACTGGAAAACATTATGTTAAGTGAAATAAGCCAGGTGGTGAGGGACAAATACCATATGATCTCACCTTTAACAGGAACCTAAACAACAAAACAAACAAACAAGCAAAATATAGCCAAAGACACTGAAATAGAGAACAGGCTGACCAGAGGGGAGAGGGGAAGGAATTTCAGGGGAAAAGGGGAAGGGTTTAGAGGAACATGGACAAAAATTAGGGGGTGGAAATGGGAGGGAGGTGGGAAAGGCTGGGGGTGTGGACTGGGATGGGAGTAGAAGACAGAAAACTGTACTTGAACAACAATTAAATTAAAAAATAATAAAATAAAATAAATATTATAGATAATTTTTTTAAAAAGAGTGAAAAATAAAATAAAATTGGATCCACACCTGGAATTGAAACAGGATGAATTCCAAATGAATGCAAAATTTAAGTGCAGACAAAACCTTAGAAATCCTAGAAGAAATAATATAAATAAGATTTTAAAATTCTGTAAAATTTTTGAATAAAGAATATCTTTTTATTTCTCAAAATCAGAAATATATAAGTAAAAGACTGATAAAATCAAAACTTGACTTATCAAATTCAAACTATAACCTGAGAAAAGTATGATACTCAAAGTAAAGATTAAGTGCTAATTTCCCAAAATATAAAGTGTTTACTTGAATTGTTAAAAACAATTGAAAATGTCCAAAAGATGTGAATAGATGATACACAGAAAAAAATGTAAAAATGTCCTGTAATCATGTGAAATGATGCTCCACCATATTCATTAGCTGAGAAATTAAAATGACAACCTTACTGAGATGTGTTTTATCCATCAGGTTGGAGAAATACATAAGCAGGACAAGATAATCTGTTGATTAAATTGTGAGGAAACAAGTACTCTCAAAGCTTGGCTGCTATAAGTATCAAATTGCACAGCACCTAGGGAGGACATTTGGAAATATTTGTTAAAATGCAAATGTGTTTACCTTTAGACATGGTATTCCCACCTCTGGACTTATCTTGGTGATGCACCTGCATGTTCATAAAATTACATATATATGTTATCAATTGTAGTAGTATTATTTTATTTGCCAATGACCGGTTACATAAAAATGGTGTGATCACTCTATGAAACTTTTTGGTATAAAAAAAAGAATAAGAAAACTCTCCCAAACCTACATGAAAAATATCCCAGGATTTATTATCAAACCAAGACAGAAAAAGACAGAGGAAGAGTGGGAGGGAGGGGTTGAAAGAGAGTGAATAAGAGAAGCAAGGAAATAAAATTGTGTGGTATGTTGTCTTTTCTATAAGAAAGAGAAAAATAAGAATTTATATTTATATTTGCTAGTATCTACATTACAAAAGCTTTAATGAAAATATGCACAATAAATTAATAAAAATGGTTATCCGTGACAGCAAATATAACAAGGTCAACAGAGATAGGGATGAGCGTATGACATCTCAGCAGAGCAATTATTCTATCATTATGTTTTACCCCAATTCTTTATTTTTGTAACATTTGAAATCTTCAGAAAAGTTGAAAGAATAGTAAAATGAGCATTTGTATACCTATCATTTGGATTCACCACTTGCTAACATTCTGCCACATTTGTTTTACTGCCCATTCGTGAATAAATGGAAAAGCTTGCCACTGTGACCTTCCCAGGTACCCGAGAGGAGTCTGTCCTGATTGGCCTTCATTTCCACCCATTTGTTCCTTACATCCTTACATCATTCATTCAACAAACATTTTTGAACCCCTATAATGAGTGAGGAAGTGTTTTAAGCATTGGGATATATTTGTGAGGAAAAAAATCAAAATCTCCGTAGTTGTACTTCATCTTCATATGTACCTTAAGGTGATGAAGCCCATAGTCACAGAAGAACCCATTTTCACACATTTTGTTGCTTGAATTTCTCTCCTGAACCAAACATCCTAAATGAAAAAAAATAATCTAAAAGGGAAACTTGTCTACTTTTCTTTTTCTTATTTATCCCCATCCTCAAAATATACAATAAATAGTCCTCAAAAATTCCGTCAGCAAGAAATGCAATAGCCTTCTGAAAACCACTATGCAAACAGAATGTTCTTCAGGCAGTGGATAAAAGACTCTTTTTTAGAGAACTGCAATTAGGAGAAATTCAATTGTTGTTTCTTGCCCTTCAAACTTCTATTAGTCATATGATCATTTAGATATTTGCAAACGAGAACTTTCCTAAGAGTAAAACATGGAAGTCATTACTCAAGCTGAGACTCAAGTGCTGAATCTTAATAGGAATTTCCAGGTGACTTGCAAGGAGACCTTCCAGCCCAGGTAGTAAAACTGTGTTTCTGAACTACCCCGTTTAGCCAACAAAGGCTGCCATAAAAAAATATGCCATAGATTGGGTGGCTTAATCAACATAAATTTATTTTTATATTTCCTTTAGGCTAGGGAGTCTAAGATTAAGGTGTGAGCAAGGTAGGTTTAATTCTGAGGTCTCGTCTCTTGACTTCAGACAGCCGCCGTCTCACTGTGTGCTCATGTGGCCTCTCTGTGTACTCACTGGGAAGGACTGGCAAAGCAAGCTCTTTGATGGCTCTTCTTATAAAGGGCTCAACTATCATGAGCCCCCCAGGCTCAAAACCTTATCTAACCCCACCTACCTCCCAGAGGTCCTATCTCCAAATATCATGACATTAAGGGTTAGAGTATCAACATATGAATTTTGGGGGACACAAATATTCTTTCCAGAGCATTGCCTAGGAATAAAAATATTTCCATGGGGAAGCAGGTTTACATACCTCTTGGGCTGCTCATCAGTGAATTCTGATTCAGTCAGTCTGGGGATGGGGAGGTGATGGAGTGGGGCTTGCACAGTCTTTGGAAAGAGAAGAATTGACAGCAGGAGACTGAATCATCAATAGGATACAGGAAGATAAATATGGGCTTAGAGGAGGATAGAGCCTGGAGAATGCTAAGTGGTCAGCCATCACAAATGAAGCACGACACTTAACAAAGTTCTGAGGAAACAATAGCCCTTTCTCTGTTATACTACCTGTCAGAGTGTTCAAGCCCATTACTTAAGGTGGCCTTGACTACTCCTTACACTCCTTAAATAATAGTCACAAACTTCAGAATGTGTGACTTCTTCCTTTTCTCCCTCTATTACTTTTTCTGTAGCTTATTTTGTTTTCTTTTGTTGTCTAGTACTTTTATATAACTGTCAACATAATTTTTACATATGTTGTTCCAGCAGAAGGATTCATTTGTCATACAGAGAAGCCTTCATAATTATCAGCAAGAAATAATGGATGTTGAAGACTTTCTTATAACCAGAATTTGTGAATCCGTGGTTGCAGAGACACAGGTCCAGGTTCTATAGCAGGATGCCCTGAATTACCCTGGGCTAGAAAGAAAGCTGTTATACACATACCATAGTTACTGGAGGAAAGCAGAACTTCTGTTTCTTTTGAAATTCTGGAATAAGAGTTTCCTCAGAAATTTAAAAAATGGAATTACTGCCATTTGACCCAATGATCCCACTTCTGGAAATATATCCTAAGAATGCCAAAACACCAATAAGAGAAAATATATGCACTATATATAATATATCAGAAAATATATATCAATAATTCATAGTAGTATTATTTACAATAGCCAAGATCTAGAAGCAGCCTGGGTGTCCATCAGTAGATAAGTGGATAAAAATGATGTGGTACATTTACACAATGGAATGCTACATGGCTATAAAAAAAGAAGGAACTCTTAACCTTTGCAACAGCATGTATGGGCCTGAAGATTATTATGCTAAGTGAAATAAGCCAGTCCGAGAAACACACATACTATATGATTTCACTCACATGTGGAATCTAATGAACAAAATAAACTGGTTTAAAAAACAGGACTAGCTCTGGGTGTTGTAGCTCAGTGGATTGACAGCAGGTTGTGAAATAAAGGGTCATCAGTTTCATTCCCAATCAGGGCACATGCCTGGGTTGCAGGCCAGGTCCCCAGTGGGGGCCATCTGAGAAACAACCACACATTGATGTTTATTTCCCTCTCTTGCCCTCTTTCTAGAAAATAAATAAATAAAACCTTAAAAAAGAATAATCATTGCAAAAATCAAATAACATCAAAAAATAGGACTAGAGGCATGGACACATGGAACAGGGTGACAGATCTCAAAAGGGAGGGGTATTGGGGGGACTGGAAGAAATTAACCAAAGAACATACATGGATATATACATAGCCCATGGACCCAGATAACAATGTGGTGTAGGCTGAGGGGCAGGCAGGGTAGAGGGGGCAAAGTGGGGGCAGGGAATGGGGCACATCTGTAATAGTGTCAAGAATAAAAAATAAAATTAAAAAATAATTCTGGAATAACAGTACTGGCTTCTGCTTGCACCTGCACGTTTTTCTTGTCTAGCAATGGAGCTGACAACCAGGAATTTTCAAATAAATATTTTCAACTTAATATTGTGATTGAATTATAGAAGGTGCCCACCTAACATCAGGTTTGCTTGGTCTTGTAAATAAAAAGTGAGATTCCGGTTAATTGAATCATGACATGCAGTTAGAAGTTTTCTGTGCATATTCTATCAGTAGTGTGTGGAAACTTGGTTTGTAGATGAATGAATGAGTACCATTAGTTAGGAATTATGACTAAGGTGCTAATGAAAAGGCATATTTCATGAATTATTTTTAACCATGTATTTTTAAATCAGTTATTTATGTACATTTAAAACTTGCTATTTTCCCCACTGGTGTATAAAATAAAACCATTAGCTGATATTTGTATACTTACAATGTATTTATCATCATCTATGTAGTTGAAGAGACTTCCATTTATCTCTACTATAGAACTTGCCATACTTGAATAATTATTTGTTTATCATGTCCAACACTAATGAGATTGTACACTCATCAAGGGAAAAGATTTGTTTTATTCTTCTTCATATGCCTGGTGCCTAATACATTGCCTGACTTACCGCAGGTGTTCATTAGATATCTGGTGAAATGAAAATGATTTGTGTTCATCTTGATGTATCAGAGGAGTAATAATCTGAAGTAGTTAATAAGTAATTCTTGCTCTTCTCTTAGTTGTTTTTCTATGGTTGGTTGTATATCCCATATTACCCTGTGCCTCATTTGCATGTGAGTTAAAATGTAGTAATATTTGAATTTTTAACTCAAATTTTTAATATGATATTAGATTCAGGTGTCAAACAGGCCTTCAAACCCCTTCCCCACTACCATTTATTTCTGGAAGATTCTAGGTCGTTTCTCATCAAATACTCCTAGAAATTGTTGTCTTTTTGTGATAGACAGCTGCTAGGTATTTGCCACTTTCACTCTTTCTCTTCTTTCTTGTGGAGGAGGGTAGGTACAGGGACATACTTCATTCCCTTTTTCTTTTTAAGTAGATAGATAGATGATAGATAGCTAGATAGATAGATAGAACCTACTGACTATTAGTACTGCTAAATTAATATTTTGAATTCCCAGTACCCTGAGTCTACTTTGTGTTCTTCCACCTCTTTGAGGCCCAGATTTCATTCACCTGGGTGGGAAGGGCATCCATAGATTATGATTTTCCCTCCTTCCTTTCTCTTCCAAGTCTCTACCAGGCTCCAGTCTCCTGGCCTCAAAAATTCCCTTCTTAACAGAATTCCTGACCGGCTGAGACACCACCAGTAAGTAAGACAGCTTTGCCAATGATTACCTATGGATTGGAAGCAGGCTTAGGACTATAATTTAAGATCTGTAGGGTACACACTATTCTTTTCATTGATTCAGTTCACTCGCCAATTATTTTTAGGGTGTTTGCTACATGCCAGACACTGAGATACTTGTGAGGAAAACAATATCAAGAAACTTCCCTCCTATATAGCTTGTATTCTGCTGAAGGGAGATAGATACATAACAGATGATTTTAGTAAGAAATAATAGCTAAGTAAAATATGTGTCATATCGGATGGTGACAAGGGTTTTTAGTTAAAGTCAATGAGGAAAGGGGATATAGTGTATGAGATTGAGAATAGTTAGGGACACTGTCTTTCATAAAGTGACACTTAAGTGAATACCTAAGGAGGGCAGGATGGGAGCCAAAGGGATATGTGAAAGGAAAGCCGACCAGGCAGCAATACAGGGACAAAGGCTTGAACACATTTAGACTAACTTAACCTGATGTGCTTCATTATTAATCAAATGATTGTTGTCCCAGAGCAGCCACTAATGAAGCTGTGCAGTTGGAGCTATATCTTCATTACTTAAATCTTAGGGTCTCAAACCCTCAGTTAACTATGAAATCTCTCAACACAAGTTATGCGGAACTCTTCACCAGTAGGATTTACTTTCGTATGACTTAGATTGAAATAAATCTTCATTATAGTAAAGGGAGGTTTCAGTACAAATATAGAATCAAAATGTTTGACATCTACTTAGATGTAGAATAAGAATAATAGAATGGAAATAAATTTTGAAATAGTTTTATATTCTCATTACCTTTGAGAAATTTTATAAATAAGAAATACCAAAACATTTTTAAAAACATGTTTTAAAAAATCTTGGAAGTATGACATATGCCGAAGAAAAAGATATTTATCCACCCTCTTAAACAGAGAACTGGAAAGATAATGTTGAAAATACAGTTGGCACTTGAACAACTCTGGTTTTAACTGCATGGGTCCACTTTATGTGAAATTTTTTTAGTAAATACTTGTACTGTGTTTAATTCATACTTGGAAATCCGCAGATGTAGACTGGCAGCTGAATGCACTGATCTGCGCCATGGGATACAGGGCGCTCGAGCATCCGCAGATGTGGGTATCCATGGGAGCTTTGAAACTACTCCTGTGGAAACCACAGGACAAGTTAAGTGTTTGGGGTGTCAACATGTGCACACGAATTTTTTACTGCATGAGGGTTGATGCCCTTACCCTCCGTGTTGTTGAAGGGTCAACTGCGTATGTTTGATTTTTGATTAGACCACAGACTGTTACCGTATGACTGTAACAAAACATTTACATTACCCAGTTTTCAGCTTGGGATTAGCCACGTGACTGAGGACTGGAGGGTGGTATCAACAAGGTTACTTGCTAGAAAGAATTTAACAACATAATGATATAATAGACACTTTTACTTTTCAAGTAAAAATAATTTATATAGACAAGGAATTCATAGGGCCTGCCACTTGAACATTTTTTCCTATATCTAACATTTAAAGATGTTAAAGAAATTAACATATTGTAAAAACTTAAGTGGCCTTTTGGCAAGTAGATAACATTTTTATTTTAAATGACATAACATTGTATTCGTTTCAGTTATACAACATAATGATTAAATATTAGTCTATATTTCAAAATAATTAGCACAATAATTCTCATTAACATTCATCACTGTAGATAGTTATATTTTTTCTTGTAAGAACTTCTAAAATTTACTCTCTTAGTAACTTTCAAATGTGCAATAGAACAGGAGTCCCCAACCCCAGGGCCTCTTAGGAGCCTCGCCTTGAAGGAAGCTTGCCTGAGCTCCACCTCCTGCCACCCGCACCCTGTCTGTGGAAAAACCAGTTCCTGCTACTGAAAAGGTTGGGGACCAATGCAACAGATTATTAACTATGGTCACCATATTGTGATTTCATCCTCATGACTTGTATCTTTTTACCCCTTTTGTTACCGAGCAGAAGTGGGGTTTGGCTGCCCGCTGTCAAACACAGGCCAGGCATGTTTCAAAGACAAAGGCTGGTGGGGAAGGGAAGAAGTCTTTATTAAAATATTACAGAACTTGGGGGAATAGGGGACTCCCTGACTACAGGCCAGTCTCTACTGCAAAACACAGACAAAACCCATTTGTTCCCAAAAAGGCTGAAATCCAAAACCATGTCCAGATATCCTGCTCCATCCTCATCTGCCCTTCAGGTGACAAGGCTGCTAGGTGGACAGCTCTCCAGCCTCAGGCTCCCTGGAGTCTGCGCATGGGGCTGGCACTGCCATTGAGATGCTGCAGCTACTCTCATGCCCTGGCCACAGTTCCCAGAGGAAGAGAAGGGCAAGTCTCTGCCTTTTGTCTGAATCTCCCCACACAAACTCCTGTGCACTCCAGAAGGGTTCAGGTTCTGCAGCCAATCCTGTCTTTCTCCCAGGCTGGACTGATAGGTCTTACTGTAGTGCAGCACCTCCCCCTGCTGCCACATTTTCCTTTGAGGTAAACCTGTCACTAAGACCTCTGGTTTCGCCTTCGATCAGGCACCAGAAGGCTGTAGGAGGGCTTCCCCTTTGTTCTTCTCTCTGCAGCCTTGCACAGACCCCTTCAGGGCCTCCTCCTGCCGCTTCTCTGCCACCGGGTAGGGAAATCTCTCATGGGGAACCAGGCAAGCTTGTTTACCTGGGGAACACAGCCTCATCCAAACAGCCTTGGGGCCTCTCCCATCTGCTCCACCCATTTTCTATACCCACCACCCTTTAGCCACAACCACCAATCTCTTTCCTGTATCCCTGAACTTGTTTCTGTTTTTGTCTTTGTTTGTTTGTTTGTTTTTAGATCCCACATATAAAAAATTAAAAGATCATACCATAAGCAGGGGTGTCTAACCCATGGACCTCAGGCTACATGTGGCCCAGGGTGGCTATGAATATAGATGGATATAGATATAGATAGGTAGAGAGAGAGAGAGATGATAGATCAGATTTTGTTTATTTATTCATGGATGGACACATGTTTTGGCTATTATAAATTATGCTGCAATGAACATGAGGGTGAATATAATTTTTCAAGTTAGTGTTTCTTTTTTTGATAAATACCCTGAAGTGGAATTGCTGAATCATGTGGTAGTTCTTTTTTAGTGTTTTGAGGACTCTTATTACTGTTTTCTGTAAGGGCTACACCAATGTACATTTCCACCAATAATGGGTAAGTCTTCCTTTTTCTCCACGTCCTTGTCAGCATTGGTTATTTCTCATGGTTTTGATGATAGCCATTGTGATCGGTATGAAACGATATCTCATTGTGGTTTTGATTTACATTTACCGGATGACAAGTGATGCCAAGCATCTTTTCATATATTTGTTGGCCATCTGTGTCTCTTCTTTGGAAACATATCTATTCAAATCCTCTGCTTATTTTTAAATAATTTTTTGTATTAAGTTTAAGAGTTCTTTATATATTTTAGGTATTAGCCCCTTATCAGATATGTGATTTGCTTTTCCTATTTTATTCATGATTTTCTTTGCTGTGCAGGTACTTTTTTATGGTTTGTTATAATTACCTGGATAAATCAAACTCCAAAGTAGATTGGTTGTCTAAATTATCTATATTAAATCTCCATAATTCTGCGACTTTGCCATAATTGACTCAGTCATTCCAGGTAATTTTTTAAAACTTTTTTTCTTAATTTTACTTTTTTCTATTTTCTTGAGACAAACAATAAGAAACCAAGTGCATGATGCTGCTCATTCTATTATTTCAGTTACTTTAGAAACATAAGCTATATATACACATCAGTACAAACAAAACAAAACCGTTAAACATCCACTGTCTAACCCAAGAGTTAGACACAATAGGAAGTCTTTTCAGGTAGATTAAATGTACATGTAGATGATGCCTCCATTTGAATGAAGGAAATCATGAAAATTAAAACTATGAGGACTGGCAGTTTACCTCGTACATACTTTTGAAATCTGTTGTGTTAGTTATCGCAAACCCCGCCCTTTCCCCAGACTCTCATTCTGTTTCACCTGCCTCTCACAGCAGCCTCCCTCGTGCTTTTTTGTCCCTGTCCCTTCAAGTGCCATCCAGGCCTCTGTGGGCCTGTCCCAGAACTCCAGCTCCCAGGGAGGACCAGGCAGAGGCCTTGATTCAGAGGCGGCTGTATACCCTAAGGGCAGCAGTTGAGGGAGTCAGACCTCCTTCCAGGGGAGCCAAGTTCCAACGAAATGGAAAAGAGCCAGTCGTGCAAACACTCTCTTTCTAGGTTAAACTGAGACAGAACCAAGACTTTAAGTGAGAAAGAAATTTAGAAAATGCCAATACAGCCCCATTATGCCCATGATGTTCTGTATCACACACAAGGTTAAGAGCAAACTTCTCCGCCCCCAGGAATCATCTCATCTCCCCATTCCCTTCACTCAACGTTGGCCACACTCACAGAGTTGCCTTGTTTTGGACACACATTTCAGGTATCACAGCCAACACATTCCTGACTCAAATTAAAAAGTAAATAAATAACAGAAGATAAAGACTTCCATGAGATTACGCATAATAAATCCTACTGTTTGAAGTATTTATTTAAAGGCCATGACTATTTTAAGTATCTTAAACATTTTCCAGTGGAAGTTGTCCAAATTATGTTATTTATACAAACTCCAATAAACTGCAAATGATTTTATTTATCTATGTGTACATTTGCATATACACACATATACAACTTTTATACCCAGGTTTTTCTGACTAATGGAGCAATTATTCTACTACATATAAATTTTTTTAATTAGGATATAAATACAGAATACTTTAGAAAAGAAGTAACAGAAAATAAAATGTGCATATGTCACCATTCTAGTGAAATCAATACTGTCTTTTAGATTCTTACCCCCTTACCTGTATCTGATGCATATTTTATATAACTGCAATCAATGTTAATACTCTTTCTGCATTCTGACTTTAACTTTACATCATACTTATTTTAAGAAATGGAACAGAATGAGATTTTCTTTTTTTAATTATATTTTATTGATTATTCTATTAGAATTGTCCCATTTCTCCCCCATTGTTCCTCTCCACCCTGCACACCCCCTCCCACCCACATCCCCCCCTTTAGTTCATGTCCATGTTTTGTAAATTTTTTAGCTTCTACTTGCCCTCCCCACACTATTCTTACCCTCCCCCTGTCTATTTTCTACCCACCGTCAATACTACTTATTCTCTGTACCTTTTCTCCCTCTTTCCTCCTCCCACTCCCCTGTTGCAAACTCTCCATGTGTTCTCCATTTCTGTGTTCCTGCTCCTGGTCTAGATGTTTGCTTAGTTTGCTTTTGTTTTAGGTGTGGTTGTTAATACCTGTGAGTTTGCTGTCTTTTTACTGTCCTATTTTTTATCTTCTTTTTCTTAGATAAGTCCCTTTAACATTTCATGTAATAAGGGCTTGGTGATGATGAACTCCTTTTACTTGACCTTATCTGAGAAGGGCTTTGTCTTCCCTTCCATTCTAAATGACAGCTTTGCTGGATAGAGCAATCTTGGATGTAGGTCCTTGACTTGCATGACGGAATACTTCTTTCCAGCCCCTCTCGTAAGGTCTCTTTTGAGAAATCTGCTAACAGTCTGATGGGAACTCCTTTGTAGGTGACTGTGCCCTTATCCCTTGCTGCTTCTAGAATTCTCTCCTTCATTGAATCTTGGCTAATGTAATTATGATGTGCGTTGGTGTGTTCCTCCTTGGGTCCACCTTCTTCGGGACTCTCTGAGCTTCCTGGACTTCCTGGAAGTCTATTTCCTTTGCTAGATTGGGGAAGTTCTCCTTTATTATTTGTTCAAATAACTTCCACTTGTTGCTCTTCCACTTCCCCTTCTGGTACCCCTATAATTCGGATGTTAGGATGTTTAAAGATGTCCTGGAGGTTTGTAAGCCTCTCCTCATTTTTTTGAATTCTTGTTTCTTCCTTCTTTTCTGTTTGGTTGTGTCTTTCTTCCTTCTGGTCCACTCCATTGATTTGAGTCCCAGTTTTCCTCCCATCACTATTGGTTCCCTGTGTGTTTTTCTTCATTTCACTTGTTGTAGCCTCCATTTGTTCCTCTAATTTGTAACCAAAATCAATCAGTTCTGTGAGCTTCCTAATCACCAGAGCTTTGAACTGTGCTTCTGATAGGTTGGCTACCAGTGCTATGAGCTCTGCATCTGATAGGTTGACCACCTCCTGGTCGCTCAGATGAATTAGCTCCAGGGTCCTGGTCTGTTCTCCCTTTTGAGCCATCCTTGGTTTTGGTTATTTTGTTTTTGTCTGGTCGTGGCTGTTAGGTAGTGAGGGGCAGAGCCTTAGGTGTTCACCAGTGCGGGGCAGCCTAGTTGCTGCATTGTGATGCTGGATGTGGGGGCGGGGTCTGAGAGGGAACAACGGCGCTTGCTCCAATCTCTGCCAGATTTCAGTCACTTCTGCCACTTCCCCAAGCAAACTGGACCCCTCTGATGCTGATTCCCACATGGGTGGGCCTGTGCATGCTCCAGGATCCTGTGGGTTTCCCCAATGAACTCTCCTGTGAGACTGGGACTCCCTGCCAGCATCTCAGCCCCTACAAGTATTTTCAATGGGTGCTTTTAGGCTTCACTTACCAGCACTGGGGCCCTGCATCACACAGTCTGTCTTGCTGCCCCTTTTTGCCTGGTTTATCTGTGCGCAGATGTGTGTCCGTGGTCTGCCGCCTATGCACCCTGCTTGGCTTCCTTGCATTAGGCAACGCCACTGCCTGTGCACCTGGAGTGACTGCACACCCAGAACCACCACCGGCTTATCCCACTGCATCCAACTCCACAGGCCGCTGACTCCGCCCCGTTACCAGTCTGGGTCAATTTTGTTGTCTGACTCCTGCACAATTCAATTTTCTCTCTGTCCTGGTTGGGTTTTCTTTTTTTTTTTTTTTTTTGGTTCTATATTTTTGTTGTCCTTAATCTTGACTGTGAGAGGAGGCACAGCATGTCCAGCTATGCCTCCATCTTGGCTGGAAGTCCCAGAACGAGATTTTCAATGAATTCATTATATTCCATAAGGTAGATATACTGTGATTTACTGTATCATTGATTAGGTAGCATTATCAATTTTAAATGTGGTAAGTATATGATAAACATATATATTTTCTCATATTTGAATTTCTTAGGATTATATTATTATATGGTTTTAAAATTTATGTCTAATAATAAATTACTTTCTGTTAGGTAATATACAGTGTCCTTTACTATTAAAAATTTGTAAAAGTTTTGGTATTCTGTTGTAGCTGACTTTTGAATTAACAATTGTATAAACTTATTTATATTATTTAACTGAATAGGTTAAACATCTGACTTCTTGAGCAAATGAAACTATACATAATATAATACTTTTCATCATTACCTTGTTCCTCATTTGGAATTTCAACATTGTAGGAAACTATAATATAGCAATGCCTTCTGAAGGAATAGGTGTGTAGATGTTATCAGTAGTGTTGCATCTTTTGCATTTTTATCAGTTTTGAAAAGCTGTTCTGTCTTTCCCCAAATATCTTCTCTTACTTTTATATAGCTGTCAGCTTTATTTTCATCTTCTATTTTCTAATGTGCCATAGGGTAAACCAGATTGCTAAGCTCATTAAAATGACCATGTTCAATGTGTATCAATTGTGTGCCAGGCACTCTGCTAGTCTTTAATTTGTAAAAATTTAATCTTTAAAGAAAGTATTATACTTTTTAAAAATTATTTCAATGAGACTAAATAATGAATTGTACAATTTATTATAATATTTATACATTCTTTTTTTACTCCTTACTTTTCTTTGTTTCCCTCCCTGCCCCTTCCTTCTTTGCTTTCTTTGTTTCTTTATCCATTCCCTCCTGCTTTCCTTGTTTTTGTGTGTTATCTGCTTCTCAGCTAGTCTCAGCCAGGTGTATTTTCTTGAGGCTCATTGTATCACTGTTAGGTAATATTACATCTGCTTGTTAATTGACTGACACTGTGATCCACATCTCTGACTCTCAGGAAATGTACTACCATTCTTCAAATTATCTCATTTTAAAACATTCTTTCTTTGTTTCCTTTTCTTTGCTTACTTGGTTTAAAATAATGATTTTATTTTTATCAAAGCAATAAATATTTATTGTAGGAAAAAGTAAAATAGACATAAGCTAGAAGAAGAAGTGACAAATGTTCCATAATTTCATTCAAATTACAACCTTAAAAATTTCCCTTGTTTTCTCATTATTTATGGGATGATACAGTTAGCTTTCAAATCTGCCTTTGAAAGATTTTTTTAAAATCATTTTTACCTATATTAATATACACTAATGATGATAAAATACTGTCTTTTGTTAATAAAAAAATAGCACTCTGGTATGCTTTAATTTCCCACCTACACTGGGATTTGTAAAACCAACTGTTGTGAGCAAAGGAGCATCCCTGAAAGGAGTCACCCACACATGCTTGTGTCTTTCCGAAATGCCAGGTTTATTAGGAGAGACCATTCCTATAAGCCAATGGAGTCACACACAGATTACACACGGGGGGGGTGGGGGAGCTTCTGTGTTAGAAGTGAAAAAAATGAGTAGAGCAAGCAACTGGAGCAAAGTCTCTGTCACTTTTGGCTTCCTTCCATGGATAGAGAAGCGAGCATTTGTCTCAAGCCCGGTGACTGCAGTGTTGGCTGGCATACCCTGGTGAAGTGCAAATGTGACAGGGCTCTGAGTGTGACCTGCGGTACAGCCAAGCTTGAGCCTCACGTGGCGGGAGCTCTAAGTTCTTGTGGCCTACCAGGGGTGGTGACCACACTCATGTCCCTGTTCAGATGGAGTCCTTATCCAAGTGCCCAGACATGTGGTCTTGGGCCTTCTGGGCCCCTCTCAAGAGCATTTTTGTTACACCTCAGTCTTGTCATGGCACTTGACAAAATTGTCATGCTGACAGTGACTTTGTATTGGATTGCCAAAAGTGTCTAAAAGTCCACTCTGCTCTTGCTCTATACACCAATTATAGCAGTGTGTGTGGGTGTGTTTCCCTTGGCCTGATCACATGACACCTAACCCCGGTGCAGATGTTACATTGAGAAATCCAGACAGCCTTTCTTTTTGTCCTTTCTTTACCAACTTTGTTATTCTGGACACTCATCTTTTCAAATTTTTTAAAAATTGATTTGAGACCTGATTCTTAAGCACGTTAACTTATCAAATCTCTAAACTGACACAAATATTTTAATTCTACTCAGTATAGAACTCTCCATTTCCATTTCAGTTCAGTAGATAAATCTTTCTCTTAATATTTTATAAATACCAGGAGTTAGTTAACAGTACTGGGATAAGCATTAAACTAATCTCTTTGGTTCTTGACACAGCCTTCATTTTATTCTTTACACAGATGATAACACACTTGCAAATCATATTTATATTTCATCAGAAACAGTGTGACCTGTGATTTCTTTAAAAAAATAGTGTATTTTGCAAAGAAGTTTTAATAGTCACTATGGAAACTTTTGCAACCTTCAGAAAGCGAAATCTTCCAAAACTCACAAAATTCTTATGTGATTAATAGAGAGTAGTGGTAGGAAAGAATCCAGAAAGCTAAGCTATGTATTTGATTGGCATTTAGGTCTACATTTTGTTCTTATTGAAGGTTAGTACTCTGATCTCCTCCCTAATTAACTAAGCAGCTGACAGGAGCAAAGCAACCTGCTGGGATTTTATTCTTAGCTAAATATGCCAATTTTAAATAATACATCAAGACATCTGATTTTTAACATAATGGTATTTTTGTCATTTGTTCATTTTCCATTAGAATTTATTGCTTTCAGGACATTCTATAAACCTAGCCATGGCTTTGAGGATTACCCTCTTCCTTAGTCTCTTTTTTCCATATTTTCTCTTTCATTCTCTCTTTTTTCTTCTTTCTTTCTCTCTCTTTTTCTTCCTTTCTTCCTTTCTCCCTCCCTCCCTCTAACCCTCCATTCCCTTTCTCTCGTCTCTTCCCCTTCCCTTCCCTTCCCTTCCCTTCCCTTCCCTTCCCTTCCCTTCCCTTTCCTTTCCTTTCCTTTCCTTTCCTTTCCTTTCCTTTCCTTTCCTGTCTTCCTTCCTTTGTCTTCTTTCTTTCCATAATCTCTTTCTAAAGAATTGTCCTAGGCACTCAGTCTTGCCAGTATCACTTCTGTCATGGCAATCAGGATGACACAACTGAATTTCTGTAAATTTATTCAAGGAAAATGGAACAAGTCATTATTTCTCTTCCTTCATTCCTTTTCATACTTTATGATCAAAATTTTGATTCTCAGAATATGACTGTACCTATAATGTAGGCACCTAAGGAAAATGTTTGCTAGTTTCTACTTTGCAGTAGCTTTAGCTTCTATGAGATAATTTCTCTGTGCATACTGAATGCATCTGAATATTTTAGTATATATGTTGTTATTTTGTTTGCATTTTTTCACTGCAGTTTACCCCCCTTATACCCACTTCCATATCCACCTTCCCCGCTCTTCCTACAATCACCACACTGTTGGGAAATTTTTATATCTTAATCTTGGAAAAGAACCCCATTAACTTATTCCAGTTAAAAAATGACCAGAAAATATAATTCATCTTTTAAGATTATTCTAGACTTTTTAGTAAACAAAGAGATTCAAATGAGGTGTGATCATTAATTCATTAATTTCAAAATATTTCTACCTATATATAGCATTATATTACATATGAGTGCATATATATTTTAGAGATTGTTCTCATGACTAGAAAGGCTGGCAAAGTGGAAAGGTGACTTGGAAGCTGGGAGCAACACTACCACAGGAATTCAGTGGGAGCTGAGGTGGGTCATCTCTAAAGCCCTTTCTCAATTTACTGGACTGGAATGTTTGTGATGTTCTCAAGCAAATCATAGGTAGACGAGAAATACTGCTTGCATTCCTTCTGTTTTCCATCATTTCAAATGCTTTCCATTGCCCATCTCCAGGCAAAAAGGAGTTGTGTGAATATTTCATGAGGTGTTAGTAAATCATCTTTATTTTTAAAATATATTTTGTTGATTATGCTATTACAGTTGTCCCACTTTTTTCTCCCCTTTATTCCCCTCCACCCTGTACCCCCCACCATCATTCCCCCACTTTAGTTCTTGTCCATGGGTCATACATATAAGTTCTTTGGCTTTGCCATTTCCCATACTTTTCTTAACCTCCCCCTGTCTATTTTGTACCTGCCATTTATGCTTCTTAAATTCCCTGTACCTTTCCCCCTATTCTCCCTACTTCCCCTTCCCCACTAATAACCTTCCATTGTGATCTCCATTTCTGTGAATCTGTTCCTGTTCTAGCTGTTTGCTTAGTTTGGTTTTTTTTTATTTTTTTTTATTTTTATTTTTTTAGGTTTGGTTGTTGATAGTTGTGTTTGTTGTCATTTTACTGTCCATATTTTTTATCTTCTTCTTTTTCTTAGATAAGTCCCTTTACATTTCATAAATATGGCTTGGTGATGATGAACTCCTTTAACTTGACCTTATCTGGGAACCACTTTATCTGCCCTTCCATTCTAAATAATAGCTTTGCTGAATAGAGTAATCTTAGATGTAGGTCCTTGCCTTTCATGACTACTAATACTTCTTTCCAGCCCCTTCTTGCCTGTAAGGTATCTTGAGAAATCATCTGACAGTCTTATGGGAACGCCTTGGAGGGTAACTGCTTCTTTTTCTCTTGCTGCTTTTAAGATTCTCTCCTTATCTTTAATCTTGGGTAATATAGCTGTCATGTGTCTTGGTATATGCTTCCATGAGTCCAACTTCTCTGGGAGTCTCTGAGCTTCCTGGACTTCCTGGAAATCTATTTCATTTTCTAAATTAGGGAAGTTCTTCTTCATTATGTTTTCAAAAAAGTTTCCAATTTCTTGTTCTTCTTCTCCTCCTGGCACCCCTATGATTTGGCTGTTGAATGTTTAAAATTGTCCCAGAGCTTTCTAAGCCTCTCATATTTTTTTGAATTCTTGTTTCTTCATTCCATTCTGGTTGAATATTTATTTCTTCCTTCTGGTCCAAACTGTTGATTTGAGTCCCAGTTTACTTCCCTTCACTCTTGGTTCCTTGTACATTTTCCTTTATTTCAGTTTTCATAGCCTTCATTTTTTCCTCTATTGGGTGACCATACTCAATCATTACTATGAGCATCCTGATTACCAGTGTTTTGAACTGTGCCTCTGATATGTTGGCTATCTCTTCATCTCTTAGTTGTATTTTTTCTGGAATTTTGATCTGTTCTTTCATTTGGGCCATATTTGTTTGTCTAGGTATACCTGTTAGGTAGAAAAGGGCAGAGCCTTAAGTATTCCCCAGGGCAGGGCAACCCACTTAGCTCTGTGTGGTACTGTGTGGGGGGCAGGGGTCTGAAAGGGAACAGTGTTGCTTGCTCAGCTCTTAGTAGGCTTTTAATCACTTCTCCCACTTTAAATAAACTTTAAATTTGAAAGATAACTAAAAAAACAATTGTCTACTCTCAAGATGGAAACCATGTATTCTACCTATTTTTGACATTTTACTATGGCCAATTGAGAGCTATATGTCACATGTCTTTGTTAATGGATACCCTAACTTAAAGTCTAAGGAAGGAGGCCTCTATTTATAAAAAGTCTGTGCAAGTACACAATACACTAGTTTTTTAATATGTGGACAAAAGATCTAGCAAACCTGTTACTTGGCATTGTTTATTACTGCATTAGTATTGTGTTGTAAACTCTCAATTTTCTTTTAAAAAGCACTTCCAAAAACTAATGTGTATTCATGCTTTAGATGTAAAATTAGATAATGGGGGAGAAGATACCTTAGGTGACTTGTCTTAAATTAATATGTTAAAAAACAATTAAGATGATAATATTCTTCAAGTTAATTGTCCCTGACAAGCCTTAATAACAATGGCCTACATTATTTTTATACATATTTGTTAATTGTCAGGATTCTAAACTATTTAAATAGCAAAACTGAATCTTACTGCAATCATAAATTAGAGCTAAATTAATGCAATATCTATATCTGACTTGAATAAAACTTAAATTGATCACTTTTATGTTGTCATCAAAAGTGAGTTCTCTTGGGAATGTAGTATATTTAAAAATGACCAAACCAAAAATCAGGAGTCTTGGGTTTTACTGCCAGCTGCACCACTCACTGATTGAGTGGCTTTAAACAAGTCCCTTAACCTCCTTAGACCTCTGACTGCTTAACTCTAAAACAGAAGTTTGGCATAGATTAATATATATGCTTATTTTTAGTTTTATAATTCTGTAATATATAAACATACCCTCTTGATTTTGAATTTCAGACACAAGATGGCACTATTAGTAGTCATTTTAATTTAATCCACAGATAAAACCTGGGGAATTTCAAGATGTATATATTCAAAAAAATCTAAATATATATGATATATCATCAAACACATGCATGAATGCATATCTGCACTATGTCATTGGTTGATTACTATAACTTAACATCTGGATGAATGCTAAAAATTCATTCAACCAGCTGTTTGCTTGACACCAAGAAGACTGATTGATTAATTTTCTTTTCATTTTCATGAGAATATTTCAGTGTTGGGTAGGCAATCAAGACATAGTTGCAAAACTGTGAGCAAGAGAAAGATTGATAATAGTTTGATTTCAATATAAATGGAATTCTTGAACAAAATATATGTTTTATAGGATAAGAGGAAAGGTATTGAACGGCGGCAAATTGAATAATTAAGAGTTTGCTGTTACAGTTAAAAGAATGCATGCTGGTATGCAGACCATTTTCAAATAACAGGGAAGATACCGATTTTAGAAAATTGGAAAGGTGTAGCTCATACAAAGATAAGAATTTAAATTCTAATCTGAATATTTTTGCTGAGATCTTCTAACTTCTTGCTGCCACTTTCCAAAGCATTCTTCACATGTACTAAGGACCAAACAATGTTTCGTGTTTAAATCAATTTTGTAAGTTAATAGAATATTCTAGTAGTACATATATGTTTCCTAAAAAGCTGACTCCTGTCCCACCCCCTTGTTTGTTATGATGGTTTTTAAATTAAATCATTTGTGGCAGGTTTAAATGCAATTCCTTTTTTTAACGCTTCTCCCAAACCATATAAAATTAGTCTCCCCTACATAATTTATAAAATTCTCATGCTCAAAACATACTGCAGATTTTTGCAATCCCCTAGACCACTTCTTTCATTTTACCAATGAGAACACTGAGCTCCAGAGAGAAAGCATGAAGGCAAGAAGCTCCACCTCGGCTCTGTGATGGGGGTGGGGATGAAGTTCCAGTGTTATTACCACTGTGTGCTGTCACGTGTCCCGGATGACCGACAGTTCTTTCCATCTGGAGTACAAGTCTCATCTACCTTCATACTGTCTAGCACGGTGTCTGGTAATATGGAGCTGCTCAGGCATACATTTGAATAAATAAATGATTAAATCTAATGAAAAATTGTATAAACTACTACTTAACTTATTCCATATTTATTTATGTCCATGCAATGCTTCACTCCAGATAATTACATATTATGTCTTTTTATACCTATACAAAACCAGCTGTGGTGAGAGGTGAGAATTTTAAAAAATATTTTATTGGAGGCTACTCTGAAATGGGTAGTAATTACAAGTTCTTTCCTATTACTCAGTGGGTGTCACTCAACCGAACTCAATTTAAATCGTTTCAACTGAATGAGTAATAAAGCTGTGGCTCACATCATCCTTGGTTCAACAGATATTGAACAGTGTTTGGAAAGGACTCTACCCTATGTTAGTTATGTGACTTTAATCAGTGATTGGATCTCCTTCCGCCTCAGATTCTTGCCCTGTAGCGGGGATGACGATAATTACTGCCCAGAGCTGTTTTATTGAATAAATAAGATGTTATGTACATAAGACCGAGGAATGTGCAAGTCTGGCACATATGCTAGTTGGATGAAGTTGAAATCCTCTCATTATGCTGGAATAGACACGGGGGATAAATCAGAATACAACACTAACCAAAAAGAAATCGCTTCCTTTTCCCAATGGTTGGTCTAGTGTCAGTAATAAGCAAATGCATAAACAATGGCCTCACCAGTCATTGAAAACTATGCAGGGACACATAAATTGTAATATCTCATGTAATTCTAGAGTTTACTCCAACCTATGAATATAGAACCTTTTCAAATCCACTAAAGTTTTACACAAGTATTTGTGGGGATTCTGGGCCGAAGTTTCGTGTGTGCTCATATACAGCCCTCTTATGTTTCCTTCTGTGGCCTTTTTGATGGTCTTATGCTTCTAAGACCCCTGAGGAAGGAGATCTCAGATCCCCATGCTAACCTTCCATTACCCTCACCTACCAGTGTCCAACGTGGCAGGAGCTGTCCAAGCTGAGGTTTTAGCCCACGATTAGGTCAACACTGTTCCTCACTGCTTCTCCAGGGTGGAGAACAGTGCTTGTGATAAAGCAGGTGTTTAAAATAGTTGCACAAAGAATGAATTAGAAGTTTCAAAGACTTTCCTGGAATCCTGGATGGATTGGAGCCACACTGTGCAGAAGGACAGAGGATGGCTCTGTTCTCTCTTCATTGTTGTTCTTTCCATCTGGGTTTACAGAGCTGGCTGGCTTCTGTTAGCACGTTGCAGAGAAAGTTGCTTGGGAAAACAGCACCTTCAGCTTCTGCAGAGAGATCTTTTTCCAAAAAGATTGAAAGCAAATGGTATTTCCTTCAGTGAGTTTTAGGCCAAGGTCTGAGGAAAACACTGCCATTCTTTTCTTTTACCTTCACTCTGAACCTACTGCTTTCCTCCTACCAACCCCACTGAAATTATCCATGTAAAGGGGGAAACGAGGGAATGTAACCATCCTGCTTTCATGGATACCACTTTAGCTGATATGCTTAGAGATATCTAATTTCCTACTGAATTCAAATGTTCATTGCGGCTTCCAATAGGTATTTGAAAAGGGAAATAAACACATTTAAATATAAATTATTTAGAAATTAACAGAAATGAGATTATAGTTGATAAAATTATGGGATGTAACTGTACCTGTATGTAGAATAAAATTTGAATTATATATGACCTTTGATATGCTTTAATAAAATTATTGCAAATAAGTAAACTAAAAAAGTTCAACTTTAGAAACTAGAAAACAAAAGAAATACAATAAGCCAAGGTATAAAAGGAAAAGTGTCAATAAATGTAAAATAAGCTAATATGTCATAAAAGTCAAATAAAACATAAGAATGATAACAGTTAAATATATTGCTGGGGAAAAATCATGAGAAAAATCAATAAGTACCTAGTAAGCCTGACTCAGAAAATTCTGAAAAGCAAAAATATGCAATATTAGGAATAAAAAGTTTGAGATATAAGTATGGTTACAAGTGAGATTAAATAAAACTGTAAGAGAATTTTATTTCTATAAATATGCAAATAAATTTGAAGTTTATATAATGAATGATTCCCTAGCAAAATACAAAATACTGAAATTGGCTCAATTACACAAAAATAAATATCAAGAGTATTACATTTAAAAATATACAGCTGTAGAAGTATATTTTTAAAACAATAAGCCTATTTTTTAACTTTAAAATGGGTAAGCCTACTTTAGCATGACACAGCATAGAGATTTAACAAAATAGCAACACATTTAACTGCATGTCTCTTAACAAGCACATTTAAATATAAAATACTTCTGTGGCTGAACACCATACATAAAGTTAGAAGACAATGAAATGCTGAAGGGGAAATGAAGCACATAGAGTAGACATAAGGCTTTACCATATATTTTTTTCTTTTCTATAAATGAATTTATAAGGAAGGTAAACAGCCAAATAGAAAAAATGGGTAACATACATGAACCAGTAAAATAAAATACACATGGTATGAAAAGATGTCTAAACTAACTGCAAAACTCAGAATACAAAATCAAATGATGAGATGTGCATATTTTGTTCATAAAATTTCCCAAAAGATTTAAATGCTGATAATATCAATGTTGACAGTGATCTGGGATATAGGCAATCCCAGATGCTATTAGTGAAAGTATACATTGGTAAAAATATTTTGGAGGGCAATTAAATCCTCAATTAAAAATTAAAATACCAACTCTCATTTCTAGGACCCTGTCAAAGTGATATCTCTGTCTTAAATCTAGATATGGGTAAGAGTCATTGCAGCATCGTGCGGATACTGAGAACAGTGAGGAACTCCAGCAACAATGGGTTGGTAATTGTCGGTGGAGTACTTGTATGAGCACAGACATCAAAGGTGCATTTTTTGGTGTGTACATGTGTGGAAAAATTAAGTGGGAACTAGATAGATAAAATTTAAAGGTATGTATGCATGTGTGTGAAATTATTTCTCTCAATATAATACCCATAGGCTAATATATGCTTGAACAATCAAAGCTGCAAGTTTACGAATCAAAGTGTTAATATAATTATTTCTGAAGTTTATAACAGGAGGGAAGAAAGTGGGTATTTTACTTTTGCTTTCATGTACTTCAAAAAATGTGACAGAATAGCAAGTGATCTTTTAACCATTTATCACTTGTGATTTTGTACAGGTTTCAAATTAAAATAATTTTTTGTACATATGCTAGTTTACTCAGGAATTTGTACATGTTTGTTTTTAGTTTTGTCCCTCCCACAAATATGCAGTATAAAGCATATCTAGGTCCCTTTTACATTTTAAAGCCTGATCTTTTGTTGTTGTTATTATACATGTTATGTTTCTGAAGTTTGAAGATTCTACGTGAAAACGGTTTTGAGATAAATTTGTAGTCGACTTGTTAGCTGCAGAAAAACGGCACCAGGTGTTAACTTCAGTTCAGCAACCTCAGTTCTTGAGTTCTGCTTGAAAGAATTCAGAGCCAAGAACTCAAATTATAAAGGAAAGTTTGTTTAGAAAGTTACAGAGGTAATAGAAGGCCCTTGGAGTTTAGTCAAAAGAGAGAGACAGGTACTCAGCCTGAGGGACAAAAGAGGGAGGAGAGGCCTGGGCCTGCTCCTGGGGTGGGGGCAGGGAAAAGAAAGAGAGAGCCCTGAGGAAAGAAGAGGGTGGGGAAAGGCACAGGCACACTCCACAGAGAGTCCTCAAGAAATCTTTTACTCCCATCCCTGTGTCATTCATGCTTGTTGCTCCAAACCCTTCCCCTTTCCCCTGAAATTCCCTCCCCTCTCCCCTCTGGTGACTGTCAGCCTGTTCTCAAAATTTCAGTGTCTTTGGTTATATTATGCTAACTGTACAAAAACAACAATTAAAATAAAAATAAATAAAACAAAAAAGGAAATGTTTAAAAAAAAAAATCAAGTAACGGTGTGCTTAAATTTTGTAACTAAGAGATGGGGCCCCAGTTCGAGAGTCAGCTGGAAGAGATGCAGCAAATATCTCTCTCCAGGCTGCTGGAGAGAGAAGTATGTTTTCCAGTAGAACTTTGGATGCTATGACTCTCAGGAGGAAAAACAAGTCGATCCTTTCAATATTGTCCTACTAGGCTTTGTAACTCCTTTGGGGGATACTGTACATCTCCTTCAAGCTTTTAAGCTTGATTTCCCTATTCAATTCACTATGGTGTCATTACCATATATACATGTTGCCTTTGTATGAAGCACGAGGGAACATTGTTTAATGCAGTGTTTTCCAAATTTGAGTCATGACGTGTTCTTGGTTTGTGGAATCAGTTTAGCGGGTCTGACCAGCAAGTCTTAGAAAATGAAATGAAAATAGAACATATTGATAGTCTATTATAAGTAATAAGATACCCTATTATTTTATTAAATTTTGGCTTTAGGTGTATGGATGTATATACCAGGTTGATATGTAAAATGTATATGCGTGTGTGTGTGTATGTGTGTGTGAATCAGTGACAAAATGCTGGAAAGCCATTGGGCTAGACCCAAATATAGAAATAACAAGAGTGTCATTTTGCAGATGACTTTGTGTCTCAGGTGTCTGTAAATTTCTTTGAGAGATGTTCAGGTCAGGTCTTTATGCCAGCAAATACCAATATTTTCTTTTTCATTTGGATTTCTACTACTTTAGCTAAGTGCTTTCAGATATTTAAGGGTTTGCTTCATTTTCTATCCATGATGCCTGTGGTAGAACTGCATACATTTTTTAGAGGGTTTTACACCTTAATGTTGTGTCTTTTGAAATAATTTCCATGATAATGTGTTAGGAAGTCTTTGAAACCATGGAATAAACATTTTTATAGTGAAATAAGTATGGCCATATGATGGAAGAATATAAAGATCATATGGATCAGTGAAATAATATGCAAAACTTCAAAGATCTTTCTCTTCTGCCGTGATCACTGCACGCGCGGTGCCCTGAAATCACGGGGCAACAAGGCACTTTTGCTGTCAGGGGCTGAGCAGCCCTGCTGCAAGCCAGTGTAAACCAGACCCATACTTAGCAAATGACACCTGTGCAGAAGTTTGTTGACACATAATGGAGAGTGGAAAGAGGTCACTGAATAGGAATTATACAAATAATAACTCCTGGTTATCCTGGGCAATTATGGTTTCAAGAGACAGGGGTTTGCTCAGATCACCTCAGGTACTGGGGATTGATTACAGTGATAAATGCAGAAATAACAATAACAATAACATTAACAGGAACATCCTGGGCACTCAAAAATAAACTTGTAACTTAAAGTGAAACCTCATTAACATTTCAACTGTCATTTTGAATCCAAGGAAAAAAGTGATCAGAGTATCTGTTGTGACCTCTACAAGGACAGGTGATACTATTCCGTCTCTCTGCCTCTACAAGCTGCCAACCAGCTGTCTGATCTCTGGTTGTATTGTTTTGCTTGGGTGTGTCTTCTGTACAAAATGTTTCTCATAGCCTCTGCCGTTTTCTGTCTCTGCTGTCTGCCTACTCGTGACAATGACTTGATTCTCTGTCTCCTCAGTTTATATTGTTAAATTTCACAGTAGGTGCCAGTTAATAGGGACTTCCCCTTTTTCTTTCCCATTGATGCAGTTGTTGATAACCATTATATTAAAATATAAACAGTATGGTAAACCTGTCAAAATCATCCATATATCTGTTTTCAATCCCTATACCTAAGACCCACAAAACTGACTTGTCCGGGAGGAGAGTACTCTGTTTTACCACTCGTTAGTCCTTTTAGGCAGAAGATGGTATAAATCAATTCTATGTATTGTTAACTATAACGGTGAAAGACAATAGGTACAGAAAACAAAGGATAGGTAAACCCAGAGAAGGCTAATAGCCCAGACAGGGAAGCCCAGAGAAGGCTAATGTAATTTTTTATAGCATTATCAGCTCTAATTCTCAAAACTACCCAAAGACATACATGCTATTATCTCCACTTTTACAGAGATGGAGAGGCATAATACTACAGGATAGTTAACTATGTTTTCCTCTCCAGGCAGAAGTAGGGGCAGCCCTGCTAATTGGATAACTGATCCATTATAACTCCTTTCAAGCCAAACAAGGCTCTATTCTTGACGGTGTGGAGGGAAAGCATGTTCCTTTGTATCCTTGTATTAGCCATTTCATCTTTTAATTTAATTTTTTAAATCACTTCAACTTGGCAAGGAAAAAATTCCCTTCATGTTGGAATAAATAACAAATCTAGAGTTTTAGCCACCTGATGTTCTTTGAAATGCCAATTTCAAAGGAGAAAATTAGTGTTGGAGAGCTTGGGACAAAATTTCAACTGTGCCATTCTAAATTGTGCATGCAAATAGGCAATTAGACCTATGATGGGTAATTGCATACCTAAGTGAACTCTTCCATAAGTAGTTTAGAAGCTGAAATTTTGAAGGCTGGATTTTCAGAGGTCCTCATAAATTTCCTCTCTTGCTAGAACAGCTTATGAAAGTTCATCCTTACATCTCATAAGGGCAGACCTCTGTATTCCAGCCACTTCCCAGCAAAACAAGTCACTTGAGGAGGTGAGAAAAGAATATATGTGAAAATAAAAAATTATAGATAGTAACAAAAATGTGCATTTTACATATATGTAATAACATTTTATCATTAAAGTAAAAATAAAAATTAAATGTTTTAATTAAAAAATAGAAAATACAAATTATCTAAGTTAAAATAGATATCAAATAGAATGAGAAGTATGCCATTCATTTATCTAGATATAATACTGTTACTATTTTTGTCTTATATTTCTAAACTTATTAATATATTTATGACATATTCATATGTATTACATACTTTTTCACATTTAATATTTTATAACTGTCCTTTCATAATCATTTTATTACCTCCATGCTTTTCCATTTTAATATATCACAATGTATAGAATTAACACTCAAGTGTTTAATATTATTTCTTAATTTGCATGCAGTATATAAAATACATTGTTATAAAAATGCAGTTATTTGTTTTTTAAGACCCATTTATTTTTGCTTGACTCACCAATTATTTCTGGAAATCACATCCTCCCTCATGCAATTCTAAGCAGTGTCATTCTCCTTTATTTTGTCATGTAAGTGAAAACTAACTCATTGTTTTGTTTCCATTCATATTTCAGGTGTGATCAGCCTCTTGTTAAAGATCAAATTTTCCTCTCCAGCTCAGCACTTCTTTAAATGATCTTCGGTCTTTTAAAGAATCCTCTCTCTCTTTTTCAATCTAAATTCATTAACTCCACATAAAAGTATTATGTTGTGGAACACACAATAAAAAACACTAATCTTCCCTCATACTCTGCCAAATAAAGCAATATTCTATGACATACATTCAATAATTAATTTGATCATGTACTCTTTTATGTATTCTTATGTACTTAAATCACAGAAATTGAATTAAATTTCCTTGAAGACTCAGGAGAAATCAATGATTAATAATCTGAATACAGTATCTTCCTTCTTTTCTTCTTTTCTTCTGTCCTTTAATTTATTCATAGCCCCTCAATATAGGTATTTATATGTATATGACCCCTCACATGTATATGTATATGTATACATATATACATATACATATATATATACCCCTTCGTATGTATATGAAGTAGGATACATGCTTCAATATTCTCAGTGGAGTAACTATAAGTATTTAGTTAATAGCAGGTTTAATATCAGTGATGGAAATTGTAAGAGCACTGTAATTTAATTTCACAAAGAACTGTGGTCACAGGTCAGGTTATATGAGTTAGCAACAGGAAGGTCTCTTGATTCATAAGGGCTTAGCAAAGTATGGATGCAAATAGTTAATATTTCACATGTTGAGAAACAAGACTAATGTAACCACTTTGAAAGATATTTACCTGACTAAAGGCCATTACCACATGAAAAAACAAAACTAAAAACAAAAAATTTTAAATGTAAGACCATAAAATCATTGAAAATAACAGGATAAGCACACTGTTTTATGAAGATTTTAGGGGGCAAAAATATCCTATTTTGATAATTTTTATAGGAGCAGAGGATCAAAATTCATACATTTAGAATTAAATGCAAATGATTGTTTCACGAGCCACTAAATTTTTAAAAGCTATATTAACAGTGAATTAACTTACCACATTGATGGAAAATTGAGTATTGGCATGACATTTTAAGTTGAGTTATTGTATTACATAAAAAAGTTTTACAAATATTTTGCCAGGTTGTTGGGTTGCCTATTTGTTTTGTTTTTATTTGATTTTTAACTTTTCAAGAGTTTTAAGTCTACTATTCAAACATCTAATTTAACTAGTGGCATATACCTGTATACCTTAATAAGCAATCACTAAAGTTGCAAAATCATATCTCTCAGGTTGTTGATGTGAAATTCAGTCCATTCACTTAGTCATCATTTATTGGTTATTTTCATTACTTTGGACAATTCTTTTCATGAGCATTTCCTCTGCAGAGGAAGAACATCTACAAAAATATATCAAGTCCTTTCAATAGCTCTAGCTTAACCTATACCACTCTTTCTTTCCAAGTTGCTACCCTCCATTTATACAAGGATTCTCTCAACTGTTTACTCATGCCAAGTTCTTTCATACTTAGGATCTCTTACCCTCTCTTCCTGCTGCCACCCTCCTTCACTAGGTTACTTTATATTCACTCTTCCTCCAGAAGATACTGACGTCCTTCTCTAACTTTGGTTTCCTCCTGCGAAGCTCCCTAAGTGCTCTATCTTCTGTATTGTAGCATGTACCGTTCTATATTATTTACTACTGGGCTGTGAGGTTCTTCAAAACAAAGATAATCTCTCTCTTGTTTGCTCTTGCATCTTCAGCCTAAAGCAGTGTCTAGCAGAGAGGAAAGAATAAATAAATATTTAATGGATAGTCAGATGGAGAGTGCTAGTAATATGAGAAAACGGCACATTTGGAAATTCTTAGGGGGCAGTGAAAACATGTGCTAAGTACGTCGATTCTCGTTCATTGCAGTAGTTATGCTCTGCACAGTTGCTGCAAACATTACATTAGTGAATGCTGAGCTATTGCTCCTCAGAGAAATACAAGGTTAGGTTCCTACAATCATCTGGTCACATTTTTGTCAACTAATCAATATGTGACTTTATTTTATGTTTGTTTCTGTTTAAGGACACTTTATTTAGTATGTAGGGTTGATTCATTACCATTGAACTCACAGCCAACAGCTCCATAACTAATGCCCGAGCAAAGCTTCTAGCACATGAATTTTCTCCATACAGCACATCACAGCCTTCTTGTGCTTGGGAACACTAGACAACACTTCAACACAATGCTTAGGGGACATTTTAAACAGCAAATCACCAAGAAAAAGCACAACAATGCAAAAATGGGGCACTTAGTAAACTGCAAAGTGGACAGTTGTTTTTAGTACGAGAGTTGTAACAAGAAAGCAGAGGATTGCCTTGTTCCACCTCGGCTGGCAACATGTGCCTTAGACAGCTTTGCCACTCTGCACATTCACATGTCTCTGAAGGCCTGTGAAAGTGCCATGCATATTGATTTTGGAGTTACAAATAAATTTGAAAATATAGAATGAATCTGCAAATATCAAAGATTGACTGTATTTGGTGTTCGGGAAAAAATATGCCTCCTCTTTTCAAATAGCTCACAGTCCAATAAAGACATAAAATATTATTCAAACAACTACAAAACAAGGTAAAAAAGCAATATAAATATGCATAAAGCAACTGCTAAAGGAGTTTGGAACAAGTGGTCACAACTGTTAGTAGATGATGCTTCATGGTAGAAGTGGCCTTTAAGCTATGTTTAGACAGATAAGTAGGATTTTAAAAGAGGGATGTAGAGTTGAAGAAAAATCTGGGTGCACACACATGGCCTTGGGAAATGATAATGCTTAGAAAATTCAGTTAGAAAATGATTACGACAGGCCAGCAAGTGGCTAGGTTAAACCAATATGTAAGTGTAAAAAATGATAAGAGAGAGATAAAAAAACATTCTGTTGAAGGCAGAGAAAGGAAGGTTACAGAAAAAGTAAAAATAATCACAGAACAAGACTAACGAAATAGGTCTAGGAAAGTTATCCACAGATTATTTTGGTGCTTCTATTGCCACACAACGAAGTATGCCAAATCAAGTAGCTTAAGATAACAAACATTTACTATCTCAAATGTTTCATAGGTCGGGAGTCCAGAGACTGAGGCTGAATCCTCTGTGCTAGGTCTTACTAGGCTGCAGATGAGGTGTTGGCTGGGCTGTATTTCTCTCTGGAGCTTTTTTGTCTTCCAAGATCATGTGGTTGTTGCCAGGCTTTAGTGACTGAGAATCCCATTTTCTTGCCTGTTTTCAGCCTGGGGCGTCTTTCAGCCCCTAGATCCTGGCCGCATGTCCCTCTCATGGGTACCCTCACAACATGGCAGCTCATTTCTTCATGACCCACATGAAAATGTCTCTTACATCAGATGTCACCCTGCATGCAAGGTCTAATTCTCTATGACAAGTTTAACCTCACTAGGTCAGCTCTACCCACAATGATTTCCCTTTTGATTAACTCACAGTCAATTGATTAGGGATCTATTTGCTTTAATAATAGTCTTCTTTGAAAAAGATTTTATTTATTTATTTTTAGACAGAGGGCAAGAGTGGGAAAAAGAAAGGGAGAGGAGAAAGAGAGGGAGAGAAACATCACTGTGTGGTTGCCTCAAATGTGCCCCCCTACTGGGGACCTGGCCTGCAGCCCAGGCCTGTGCCCTGACTGGGAATCCAACCAGCAAGCCTTTGGTTCTCAGGCCAGTGCTCAGTCCACTGAGCTACACCAGCCAGGGCAGGAATCTTAATTACATCTGTAATATTCCTTCATCTTTGCCATATAATGTAGCCCCATCATCAGAGTGATATCCCATCATAATCACAAGTCCCACCTGTATTCAAGGGAAGCAAATTTTATAGGGAACAGGAATCTTGTGGGGGGGGAATCTTATAATGCTGCCTATGGTAATGGTCCATTGAGTTAATGCATATGTAACTCTCTCTCTCTCTCTCTCTCTCTCTCTCTCTCTCTCTCTCTCTCTCTAGCTCGCTCTCGCTCTTATTATTTATTGCTATTACCAGTCAATCACAGCTTAGAAGTATGACTAGAAAAAAAAGGGGAGAAATAAGCAGCTTCCTAGGATGAGGAGCCTTGGGACAGTTGTCATTTTGAAAGGAGACTTTTGAGGCTGTTTTGTTTTGTTTTGTGTTTCACCAACTAACCCTCTCCTGCTCCTCTACCTCTCAACATCTTCAGTAAAATTTGCTCCATTTGTCTTTGTTTGGGAATGAAATTTACATAGAGGCTCTTATTTATTGTTACTTCACTTTGTATGGTTGAAACAATGTTGAAACCAGCTTGAAGTTTGACACTGGGGAAGAGAGATTATAGCCAGTTAAAATATTCTTAGATACCCCATTCTCTCACTGTTTCTCTCTCTCAGTCCTCCCCTTCTTACCTGGAACCTCTCTTTCAAGCTTTCTCTCACTTTCCTATGTAGATCCAAGTCTCTTTATGAAACTGCGTACTGCTAAGACCTTCGAGTGCTTTCCTGGCTTAGAAATTCCTATAGTACAATGGATGGTATCTCTCCAAGTCTGTGATTTTATCTGATACCAACCTGTCTTTGTCCACTCTGCTTGACCTCTCTGTGTTTCTTAAACATGATAAGTTTAGTCTTTTACCAGTTCAATATTCTGCATGGCTAACTTCATCATATAGATCAGATCATAGATTAAATATTATCTCCCCAGAGAGGCCTTCCTTAAAAATCCTTTGTAATAGTCACCTTTGTATCAAAGTATCCTATTTAAATTCTCTAATTAGCACTTAACACCATCTGATATATACATATAGTTTAATTTCTATCTCCCACCCTCTCACTTCTGCCTCTGTGATGGGCACAGGCTCCCCAAGGTCAAGCAACTTGTCTCCACCAACTACCAGTCTATTGCCAGTAATTAGAATAGTGCCTGACACAGAGAAGATGCTTTACAATTACTTGTGAATAAATGAATTCCTAAGAGATTAGGATGTATTGGGGTCTTTCTGCCAATATTTAACCTCGTTCATCTGGGAAATGATCAGCGAAAGTTAGGAGTCCAGTTGGCATATGGTGCTGCAAAACAGCAGTTTGGTAAGGAGAAAATATAGCATTGGTCTGGTCTTTGAGATACTGGTTTTCATCTTGTGTCTGCCACCAACATTCTGTTTGATCTTGGGCAAGGGCAAGGGAGGATTTCATACCTTAGAGTTAAAAAGCAAGAATACTTATAAATGTTTTATATACTAAATCAGTTATATAGTATTATCCCATTTTTATAAATGAATTAACTGAGGCTCTGCGAGAGGAAATAATCCATGATCGACATGCAGTAGAGCTAGGATTTGAAACCACCCGTGTTTGCCTTAAAAGTTTTTTCTATCTCTGACATTCAAGCATCTTGAAACACCATTATCTTCTGCTTCCTTATATAGAATTGACTTTTCCCTAATCAGGCATCTGTCAGTTTTTTTATCCCAAACAGTTTTTCTACTTTGTAGAAAGGAAGAGAAAAAAATGCACATTGAGCGGAGATTCTGAGTACAAGGCTGTGAGAATGAATGCTCATTTCTTTTTTTTACTTTTTTCTTTTTTAAAAGAGAAAAAAATAAAGGAAAGAACAATGGAAGTAATAAATACAGAAGTGTCTTTCCCATTTTCCCTGAGAATTTTTATTCTTTAAAAATCACCTAGTTTGTCTTCGCCTAAGCATTTTATTTTTTTAATCTCTGATTGTTTTTGTTAAATGCTTTCTACATGATTTGTAAGGTTGATATTTAAACAACTCTTATACCGCATACTCCCGTAGTTCACTCTTCTGAAATGTCACCTCTTTTTCCATATCTTTATTGAGATGTCAAATTGTCTAGCATTGCCAATGTTAATTCAGCAGCAAGCAGTGATTATGTCACATATAACTATTTTATTATTCTGCAGGTATGATTCAATGAAAAACTGCCTCTCATTTATTTCACCTGTATTTTTTAATTTTTAATTTTTTTGATTTTTTAATTGTTGTTCAAATACAGTTGTCTCCATTTTTTTGCCACTTTTTTTTCTAGTTGTCTGTTCTTTTAAGTTCTGTGCATGTTTTGCTCCAAAATCCAAGAAATAAAGATGTTTCCTAGATGCATAAATGTCCCTGTGACATTAAGAAACAGTCGCAGGGACTGTTTTGGGATGAGGATGAGTAATTGCTTAATAATGTCCTTCTTGACTAATATATCAGAGTTTTGTTCTTTTAAAGCAAGGGATAGTCACTGGCAGACTCTGAGAGACAGATCCTTATCACTCCAGAATTTTGAAGAAGGTACATTCCTTCTCTGGAGTCTTTGTGCAGCCTCAAATTCCCTTTTTATTTTTAGTAACAATACAGCACCAATAGCTAATCCTATGAATACTATTATTATCCTTAGTTTACAGATGAGGTGATAAAATTCAGAGAGGTCTAGTAACCTCAGCTAATAAGGGGTTGACTCAGAGCTCTAGCAACACAATTTGGGCTTTCTGACTTTGAGATTCTGAGCTTTTAGCCACTGGGCTTTACATCCCCTGTCCTTACCTACACTTTGTTATCTGACACAGCTCTGGCCTGCCCAATGGCCTGCCAAATATTTTTCTTTCTTTCATTCAAAAAATATTTCCCAGGCATCTAGAACAAAGCAATAGAAATAAAACAATGAATAAAGCTATCCATTTTTTAGATGCTTAAAAGTTACCTGGGGTGATACTGGGAGACATACGTATAATAAGTGGTTAGACCAGAAAGCTGTAATTACCATTGGTAAGTTTCAGAGCCATTTCCCAGGATTTAGTCCATGTATTAAAAGAATGTGTGCTAACAAATGGAAGAGGAAGAAAATTATTGAGTGTTTCCTATATGGTTAGCATTGAGCTAAGAACTTATATTAATTAAGGCAATGCAGGCTTCATACAAAAGATACCTGCTTCTTGTTTGGGCAAGTGGGCATTCCTGTTTGGGAAACTCTCCTTCAAGCAGAGTTCAGTGACCCAGACTCCTAGCACCTTGTGTCTCTGCCACCTTCAACTTGTGATCCTCAAGTTTTCCTGGAGGCCTCTTGTAGTTCAGCCAGCAGAAGTGGGAAAAGAGCAGGGAGGATTATAAATAAGATACTTGTGTGGCCTCCAGAGGGGACTTGCATTTCATTGGCTAGAACTCATTCACATTTAAACATCTAATTACAAGGGAGGCTGGGAAATGTAGTGTTGGCAATAAGCCCAGGTGAGATTATAAACAAACAAATAAATCAGAAGTATAGATGCCATTATGCTACCTATTTAATGTCAATAAAATTACCCTCTCTAAAAGAAGGTCTGAAAAAATAAAATGTGTTAATTTTGTGATGACCTATCTTCTATAAAGTCTATCTTCATAGACCCTATGAAGCAAAAACAGAAAAGAGAGGACCGTTACAAGATATTTTTTAAGGTGGTAAGAATTTGCCTTCATAAATCTTTGAGCTGAAAAACTAGGTATGTGTCTCTGTGTTTGTGCATGTGTGTGTGGGCATCGAGGGTCACAGAGATAGTAATTTATAAAGCCTGTATTCAAATCCATATTATTTATTATACCAAGCAGATTCCATCAGAAACCATAAAAAATACATTAATTTGCAGTAGAAGCAAACCAGGATTCTTTAGTATGTGGATGTTCAACACTGCTTGACCTTAACCTCTTAAACAAACTCTAACATCTTGCATTAGACATTCAAACAATATTTTTTTTAAATCTCATTTATTAAAAGTATGATAGCACAAGAAATATTGGTTTAACTGTCCTCAATAACTCAACTTAGAGTGAGAAGATTAAATGTTTTGTATTGGGTCCAGGGAAACTTCAAATCATCATTATCATCCACGTTCCTGTACCTCTGTGCCTATATTTGCTAAGTTTCCACCTTTGAAAATATAGAAATTTAATAAATAAAGCCTAACACGATATATTAAGGGAAAGAGAAGGTCAACCTGAATATTTGGAGATATCTTAAAACTCCATAAGCTATTTCTTAGTTATTCAGTCTCATGGGCTATAGAAGGCTGAGTTAGAGCTAATAATGATCACCAATTCTGAATAACATCATTCAAAACAAAGCATTCAGAGAAGCATATGTAGAATACAGCATTTACCAGAAATCTGTGATGCAGTCACAAAACTCATAAAGGGATAATTATAGGCTAGTGTGTATATGTGTGTGTGTCCCACTTTTATTGCTGAGTTTCCTGATATTCAAGGTTAAAAAAAAAGGGAGTACAAGAATAAAAACTCCTGTTGCCAAAATGTATTATATTTCTATGAACACTCATCTTATTTCCACCCCATCTAGACTTTATATGAAAAAATATGTGTGTGAAGCATGCCTTTTATGATCCAGTAGAGTACGATTATTATCCCCCAAACTATAGCCCCTATGTCCTCACGTAATTTCATGACTTTTTACCAATTATTTCTAAGACGATCTTTCCAAATGGATTTAGTGTTTGTTTGTTTAAAAGTTGCAGTCATTCTACTCCAATTATCAAATGTAATGGAAGAGGTAAATATTTTTCTATTTACTTTCTGTTTCATGAGGAAGAGGCTTAGTAGGTTAGCACCTATATTTCATAATCTAAACCACTCAGCCTGAAATCAGAGGAAACCTCACCTAGATATGTCTGAAGGTTTTAGTTTTTCATGTTACTATAAACTTTTTTTCCTGCAAATTCATAGATTAATAGTTGGATGAGATAGGCTGTTGCCAGGGCTATTTCTTAGACATTATTTAAAACCGTTTTGTTAGTGGTTGCTAGATGAGTGGGTGAATGAATGAATGAATGAATGAACCACTGAGTGAACAAAGTAAGTAGGGTCACAAAGAAAAAGTAGAGAATCTTACCACAGTTGGTGATGATGCCGAGGAGAGGACCAATTCTGTGTGCTATCACTGAGAAAATTACAGCAATTCTCCAATAGGCTTAGGAAGACAGACTTATTCCTGAGCAGAATAATAACATAAATGCCAACATCTTCCAAAACAAAAGGCACCACTACAGTTCCTATTGTAAACACATTGTTTATCTCAAAAATACTCCTGTTGATAGCCTGGCACTGGGAATAATCATTGCATAACGATGCTCTCATGCTGCAAGGGAATGAGCATGAAAATGAATGTTTCACAGATGACAAACATAAATGCAGACAGCACTTAATATTTTAATTAAAAAACCCTCTTTTCTTTTGAATTCAAACCTCTAGAAGATTGCTCAGAGTTACTTTCATTACTAGAAATGCAAGACAAAAAAAATTATCAAGTAGCGCTGGTGTTTGAGTAACAGATGAAAAAGGACCAAACGTAATGAGAGCATCCAGCTAGCTACAGGAGGATAGGGACCATTTTAAATGCTAATAGAAAACAAAGGCAGTTCAATGCAGATAAATGTAGTCTAATGATAGCTTTGATGAGCCTTTATCTCTCAACTCTTTGTGCACAGTAAAATATGAAGAATTAAAAAAGAGAACAAAATAGTCAGCCTTATCTTATGTGTCACTAATGAATGATGAGCACTGGAAAGACAAAGGATGAATTTCTATGGTTTTGATGGGCTTTTTTCAGATATTTCTCCAAATTACAAAATATGAGACATGACAAAGAATAGGAGTGGGAAGAGATAAGTTTGGTATGTGCAAGTAATATATTAAACTTTTTGTGAGGGGAATGTGGTTGGGGAAAGATACCTCTCCTGTGGTTTCCACAAAAATTATCAGCCAATATCTGGTAAGAATGTCCCAGTAGAATCTGTTTGTTGTTGATCACACATTAAAGCACAGGTCAAAGTCCTCTGTCGAGAGAAATTCCGAGTATGGCTCCTCAGGGAAATACTCAAGGGATTTATTCAACAAGAGTAAAGGAAGTCACAGACTTTCACATATGTAGCCATTTCACTTAGTTGACCACATTGAATGGAGCCATCAGTCAAATTGGTCTTCAATTCAGTTAATTTTTCTTTTCCATCTGATCAATTTTTGAAATAAAGTTGTTATAGGAGAAACTTGGTGCTTCTTGCTTTCACAAGCAGAGAATTGCAGATCTGCAACTGTGTTAGTGTACAAGCACACTTTATTGGTGGCATGTTCTCATGGAAAAGCACGGGCCTTGCTGAGGTGGGGGAGAAAGGCAAGAGCATCGGTCCTTTGTCTTGAGGACATACATAGTTGGTGGGATGGGTGAGGGCGTTACATTTTGATTGGTGGGTAAGAGTAGTGCCAGCTTCCCCAGTGGGGGAAGGATGTGACAAGCTAAGTATAAGTATGTGGGGGGTCTGTTAGCCTGAATCCTTATCTTGGTCCAGACCACATTTATTCATCTCGTATGTAAAATAGAGAGACAGGAGGCAGTTATCCAGAGTTGGTTATGGGCTCTTTCTGTAAGCATTAGGAGCTCCCTTATAAAACAGATCATGACCAGAGTTAGGCAATTAACCAAAGCTGTTTTAGGGCTTTTTCTTTGGGCATTGTGGACCCCCTCTTCTCCTTCCAGGTCTTGGGATGAATACACAGTTTCAAAGGCTTTCTTTCCCAGATGGTGGAGATGATACATAGAATTTCAAGGACTTCCCTCCTCCCGTGTTAGCATGGTGTTTCCCGTGATGTTGGAACACCTGGCAATATTATCTGACCAGGTTCAGGACTGCTGAGTTAGTGGATGAGAAATGTCTCCCTCCTCCTCCCTCCCTTGGTTTGCTATCTATCCCGCCTAACAAACTGAAAATTCATTTTAGTCAAACTGTAACAGGGTGCAGCCAAGGCAGGGGGCCCCAAATGGGGATTAGTAATGGGGTCCAGAACTCAGGGTGTCCAGGAAATATTAGAAAAAATATATAGGATGTCCTCACCCCCACAAGTCTGAGCTGCGGTCTGGGACACATGGAGCAGGGCCATTGAGAGTTGTTTTGAATAGCAACAGTTTTGCAGATAATCTCTAGAATGGTCATTTAACATATCCATAACCTTTAACTGTTTCATAGGTATGTTAAATAGCTGTGTCCATGCTTTGAGCCAGGGGGATGGGAATGACTTCAACTCATGATGTAACTAGGAGACAACTCCCTCTGGGTACAGCACTTACATAAAAGCTTGCAGATGATTGGCTCCACGCCATGGGGCCACACCTGCCCAGACTCACTATGGCAGCCCAGTAGAGCTGGAAGAATACTGGAATGTTGGCAGGTGTAACTGATTGTGGGAGGAGTCAGAAATGGGGCTGCTGAGGAAGACTGGCACTGGGATTTAAACTCAGGTGAGGCAGCCATGATGAGCTTTTTTTGCGGGGGGGCGGAAACCCATGGCTTTGGCAAAAGTTGGCAACATGCAGCTTTAGGGTGCTCCCTTTTTTCCACATGGCTTAGGAAGCAGGAGAGACTTTGCCTAGAAGAAAGTGGGTGAAAGGATTCTTGCTGGTAGGCCATGAGACGGTGCCACATGGTTTGAATTAACTGGAGAACACGGCAGTGACACAGCTAATGGTGCCAGAACCAAGGCGCTGCCTGAACCATGGACTTCTACTTCATTTCCTGAGATATGGTACCCCAGACTGGGGAAAGGGGAGAAGGAAGGACTGTGTGCTTGTGGGTAGTCTAAAGGACTTTAGTATTTTTAATGAAGACATAAGTCATTAACTTTTTATGTAAATAATCCCTTTCCTTTTCACCAATCTCTGGAATTGAGAGACGTCTTTCCCTGGTGGTGGGCAAGGCGAACCTAGTATGGGGGGGGACCCCTGGAGCACAAGGGTGGGTCCATTCAGTAACAGTATATCACTCACCGCACCACCCCCGAGTCTGTTCCATACGAAAACTATCTATATGTGTGGATGTAGCCAAATAAAAGTTAGGTTCTTTTGTTTATGAAAACGTTAACCAGTTGGAGCACTGGCTGTCTGTTCTTAAGCCACTTAATATTTGAGGTTCCATTTTCTTTAACTGTCAACTGAATATGATAATACCTATAACATAGGTGTTTATAAGAATGAAAAGAAAAATTTATATAAATTTAATGTTCTATACAATTACTTGGAGTAGAGTTTGGAGGTAGTATTGAATAGCTCTGCACGATAATGGCATAAAATGTGAACCTTGTGGCATTCACAAGAAGAGGAGGCTCTTGGTTTTGCAAATGGACAAATAAAATACCTGGGGTGGTGTCCAGAAAAGACTCAGGAAATGAGGCATCTATTGAGGAGACTTAAGATGTTTGTTTGACAAGGGGAAGTGAGGTGATATACTTCATGACTCACTGTATTAGTTTGTTAAGGCTTTTCTAACAAAGTACCACAAACTGGATGAGCAACATAACTTTATTGTCTCACAGTTCTGAAGGCCAGACATCCTAGATCCAGGTGTGGGCAGGGCCATGCTTTCTCTGACAGTGCTAGGGAAGGATCTGCTCCAGGACTGTCTTCTAAATTTGGATAGTTCCTTGGCTTGTGTCAACACAATTCTAGTCTCAACAACAGTGTTTTCTATGTGTACGTGTCCACATTTTCCATTTGTCTAAGGACACTAGACATTTTACCTAGTTAAGGCCCATCCTACTCCAGTATGATTTCATCTTAACTAATGATATCTGCAATGACTATTTCCAAATAAGGTCTCATTCTGAGGTTAACATATAAATTTGATGGACACAATTCAACCGGTAGTACTCACTAATGCTTTATTGATGGTGGGTTTTTTCTAGAAAAAAAAAGTTACTCTGTTCTCCATATAAGTGGAGAAAGACAGAGACCACACTGATGTGGAAGAAGAGGGCTGGAGGGAGAGCTGGGATGTAGGCTATGCGCATGGTAGGGTTTAATCTTGTTGATTACAGCAGGAAATGGTCATGGAGAAGCTATTGGTATGCCCGGCATTGACAACTGTCCTGAGAGAGGACCTGGCCCTTTGAGGATCTAGGGATAGAGATAACCAAGAAATAATAATGCTCTGTAAGCTATAATCCAAAATACAATAGGATCCCAGAATGTCTTTTTTCCTTAGAAATTTGTGAAATGATAATTTATCACTGTAGATATTTTATGTTTATGATATCTTCCCAAAATAATCTTTTAAATAAAAATCTAGATATTGACTAAATAACTATGCCAGCATCATCAGTAAGTGGTATAACTAGGTTAGTTTCAGGTCTAGTTCATTTTCTAGTCTACCCCATTGTCCAGCCTCCCACCACCAAAGAATATGAACAGTGTAGTTTTTATAAAATGTGAATAAATTTCAGATCAGTTCCTCAAGATGACCTTTAATTTTGGTGTTAGAATATTTATTTGAATGTGATGCCTCATGGCATCACCTGTAATGATTTGATATATTTATGAAAATTTTATATATATATATAACTTTATTTTTAGAGTAGCTTTAGGTTCAGAGCAAAATTAAGATGAAGATACAAAGATGTCCCATGTATCCATGTCCACATATACACATGCACGGTCCACCATTATAAACATCCCTTACCAAAGTGGCACATTTATTACAGTTGCTAAACCCACAATGAAGCATTATTACCACCCAAAGTCCATGGTTTACATTAAAATTCACTCAGTGTTGCACATGCTATGGAAATGGACAAATGTATAGTGACATGTATCTGTCACTATAGTGTTATACGGATATTTTCAGTGCCCTAAAACTGTTCTGCCCATTCATCCCTCTTCCCTACCCCCACCAACCCTTAGTCGCCACTGATCTTTTTGCTGTCTCCACAATTTTACCTTTTTCTGGAATGTAATACACTTGGAATCATAAAGTATATAGCCTTTTGACATTGGCTTGTTTCATGTGCTAACATGCATTTAAGGTCCCTTCATGGCTTCTCATGGCTCAGTAGCTCTGTGTGCATGTGCTGAATAATATGTCATGTCATGATGTGCCAAATTTTATCCATCCATCTACTGAAGGGCAACTTGGTTGATTCCACATTTTTGAAGTTATAAATAAGGCTGCTATAAATATTTGTGTCCAGATATTTATGTGGTCATAAGCTTTCAACTCCTTTGGGTAAATGCCATGGAGTATGATTGCTGGGTTTTATAGTAAATGATGTTTAATTTTATAAGAAACTACCAAACTGTCTTTCAAAATAGCTGTATGATATTGCATTCCTACCAGCAATGAATGAGAGCTCCTTGTTATTCTACATCCTTTTAGCGTTGCGGGTGTTACAAAGTTTGGCCATTTTAATAGTTGTATAGTAGTATTCATAATTTTAGTTTGCATTTATCTTATAACATATGATGTGGAACATATTTTCATTTTTTGTCATGTGTGTAGCTTCTTTGTTTACGTGTATACAAGGTCTTTGGCCCATTTCTGTAAATTGGTTTGTTTTCTTATTGTTGAGTTTCAAGAGTTACAAAAACAACCCCCTGCCCCCAGGATCTTTTTTTTTTTTTTTTTACTATGGTTCTTCTTTGCCCTCCACTGTCATGTTAGGAATTATAGCTCTCAATGCCAGAGTTTGATAAAAAGGAAAGGAACTATTTATTCAAAAGTTATATAGGTTTAGAATAATGGCATAATGCCATCATTAAATCCCAAAATCCCTTTAAAACACCCATAGAAACACACACAGTACTGCCACCCCTTGCCAAACCAGGCCATGGGTACCGTATCTCAGTAAAAGAAATAGAAGTCTGTAGCTCGGCTAGACTCTTGTTCTTAATCCAAAACCTCATCCTTATGGTAAGCCAGTGAGAGTCCTTCTGCATTCTTTCAAACCACTAAGACAGAGAGCTCTGCGTGGTTGCTGCACTTTACTTTCCTGCTTCCTGAACCGCGTGGTCAAGTGGTCAAGAGAGTCCCCTCTCCGCTTCTCAAAAACACTGTCGAGCTTGGGTTTAAACCCCAGTGTGGATCTTCCTCTGTAACCCCATTTCTGACTTCTCCCACACTCAGCTATACTTGCCAGTAGTCCAGTTTCTTCTGCCTTTCTCACCTGTTACTGCTTGTCAGGGCAAGTGTGGCCCCATGGCATGAAGTGAACCATCTCCAAGCTCTTGCACATTGCTCTAACCAAGGGGAGCTGCCTCCTAGCTACATCATGGGTCAAAGTCACACATTTCTTCCTGGCTCTGAGCAAGCTCTTAAACTAGCCTGCTGTTAATGATATGCAAAATAACTCTCAATCCCTGTGCTGCTGCTTTTCCCAGACCCCAAGCTAGGCTTCTGGGGGGGCCCTGGGGCCTCTCACCCTACTCCCTGTTACACCTACACCCCATTACAAGTTCTTTATATATATTTGATAAAAGTCCTTTATCATATGGATTTTTTGCATTTTTTCACAGTCCGTGGCTTGTTATTCTCTTGACATTGTCTTTTACAGAGGAAACTTCTTAAATTTTAATGAAGTCTAGCTTATTAATTTTTTTCTTTCATGATTATATTTTTGGTGTTGTATATAAATGGCATTGCCATAACCAAAGTTATTTAGGTTTCTCCTGTTATCTAAGTTTTATAATTTTACATTTTGAGTCTATGATCCTTTTAAGTCAATTTTTTTTGAAGAGTATGAAGTCCATGCCCAGTCCAGATTCAATTTTCTTTCTTTCTTTCTTTCTTTCTTT